>QMIH01002136.1:59145-77494 GCA_003987875.1 Clarias batrachus
TATTATTATTATTATTATTATTATTATTACATGGACAGATCAGCTGCAGTCCCCAAAGTTCCTGCTAAATTAAGCCCCTTTTAAAGATTATAATAGGATAATGTGTGCTTATGATGATATTTGGCTCAAATATTAATTTATAAACATATTATATATTGAAAGGCACTATTTACAAATAATTCAAAATACATGCAAACCAGAAATCTGAATTTTAATCACCAGAATTGTAAGTAACTMTAATTATTTGCCACATTGTCAGAAGCTGATGTCAGCCAGATGAGATAAAGATTCTCTGGAGGTCTTCACTATTTAAATTCAGTACTGTAATAATAATAATTTAGTTGAACAAATTGGCGAGTTAGTGTGTCAGGCATAGTGTGCTTAAGCTTCATCAGAAACTATGGGGAGTCTAGAGAGAGAGAGTTTTGACTACTGAAAGCGAGAGACCGTTCACAGAGTTGTACAAATAGAGACTTACAATCACTTTTATAAAAAGGTTCCTGTGGGTTTTTAAGCAGTCAGAGTTTCTTTTTGAAAATACTTATAAAAGGAAACTGTCTAAAACATTCACGAGACAAAAGGAGCCTTTTAGGTGGAATATTACTTTTTCTGATAATAAAATTAAACTTTTTCATTTGTGGGTCATTAAAACAATACAGTTTAGTCCAATGCATTATTTTATTCATTTTACACTGGGATTATTCACCAGACATTAGACATTTTCCCATGCCCCTAGGGTGGTGATGTATAATTATAAATGAAAAATTGAAAAACTCAAAATAGTCTCATCATTGTACTGTGGGGGCAAAAATAAAGTGATAAATACTGGAGATAATCAGTGTTGTAAGCAGAACAGACAAAATAGAGTAACAAGCCTTGTTAAGGTCAGGTGCAGAAACACTAAGTGTTCACTTTAGTGTGTATTTCACTCAAGAGTTCATTTCTATACATGGTGAAGGAAAATCGAAACAGGTGAACGTAATTAGTGAAGAAGAGTGAGGTGTCGATGGGGGGGTCGATTCCTGGGCACATGTTTGTAAGGCACGTGTTGAACAGTTCTGACATTACTATGAAGTTCTGTGAGGGTTTGTAAATGCAACTCAGGACAGTACAGTATGTGCCATGCTGTACACATACTGTACCGACTGTAGTAATTTAAGGGTGATTTGGATTCATCAACATACCCAAGCGACAAAAAGCAGTGAAATTTTTTTTTTGTTGTTCAGGTTGGGTTACACAGTCATTAACACACAACATTACAAAAACAACTGTACACTGGAACCTCGGTATACAAGTGTAATCCTTTCTGGAGGTTCGTATTGTGAAGCGCATTGTCCCATAGGAAATAATGTAAATACAGGTAATCCGTTCCAGCCCCTCAAAAAATAATACCAATATTACCAATTCCCAACACTATAATCAGATTTTTGCATATACTGTAGAAACAATCGAAACATTTAGACCAGATCTGTAAATTGAGTAAAACATGCAATAAATAGACATTAAACCTCACTTTACCTTATTTTATGATTCCTCTTGGCACCGGCTGCTTTAAAACCCAAACTCAAAGTGGCTCCCTTTTCTTTGTGCTAACATTCTTGGCACGCATGGTGCTACAGTATGATTGCAGAAAAAACCCCCACAAAAACTATGTCAACTCAAGTTTTAATMGACTCTCGGATGTACTCGGTTCGGATCGGTTAGGTTGTTGAAAATGCTTCATATGCAGAGGCATATTTGTATGTGGCATGTTGCATGTTGTATGTGGCATTTGTATATTATATGTTCAGTATATATTTTAGAGAATGGTGTGGTTACATTATGTTGGAGCAGAGCAAGAAAAAAACAAACAAACAACAACTCTGATGCCAAGATTGCCAAGTGTGCCAKTATTAACTGTAAGATGCATTTTGTTTCTACACAAAGCTATGGAGCTACATTTGACATATTTCATTAACATATTCTAATAACACTCTTGGGGCTGATGTAATCCCCTTCCACCTCAAGGACAGTGCAGTTGTATAGCACTGTAATCTCAGGGGCTGTGATCGATAGAGCAGCGTGCGGCAAGGACGTGACTCGACCACGCATCAGAACAGTGGGAGGGAAATTCAGATCAATATTACTGTATATCACTGAAAGATCAAATGTTACTCGGTCTGAACAAGGAGAAAAGCATCTGAGAAGATATTTAGATACATTTAGTTTTATACACAAGGACGGGTTGAGTCAAACTGGCAAAATGTCTGGTGAATGAGATGCACGGTATGATGATGAGAAGATTTGATTAGTGCGAACGCGCCTCAGAGCCCGCTGCAGTCGTTCCCCTGAACATTTTACTTTTTCAAAAATGTAATCCGTTATTCAGACAGTTTATGTAATCCGTGAGCCAGACAGCAGTCATTCCCAATCCATTAGTGTGTGTGTGTGAGTGTGTGTAAGAAAGTCGTCCTACAAGCCCCGCCCCTGATAACCCGCCCACCTATGTTTTTTCTGCTGTTATACCCCTTATATCTCCTATGTGGTTTGACTATGTACGGACAGACACGCGGAAAGATGGAAATCTAATCACAGCACCGAAACTCACGGTGAATCATGATGAACCGTACTTACGGTCACCGCGCGAAGCCGCGTATGTAGGTGAGATAGGGGTATTACTGTATTAGTGAACAGATTTTGGTCCAAACGTCACTGAGTGATGATGGTAGAATAATTATAAAGGTCTCGACTAAAACAACATGCATGAGGAATGCAATGGAAAAGTACTCGAAATACTGTAGTTACTGTTATCAGAAAGTCACGCAGTAATGTAACGGATTACTTTTTGAAGACAGTCATTTTGTAATGTAATTAGTTACTTTAAAAAGTAACGTCCCCCAACACGGGTAGTAATCAAAATATATAAACATATCAAAATATGTAAAAAATAATGCTAGAGACGAAAGACGATATTTCCTCGAATAAAAAGACTGGAGCCTCATGAGGCTAGCTGAAAAGCTTTGGTGGAAACAGGAACACAGATGGCTCTTGTGATAAATTGAGTGTTACTTTTTGTTATGCTTCAAGCTGACAACTAAATGAGCCTGGGAAAGTGGATTTGATGAAGATCCATGTCTACCACCCATTGCAAATAAAAAAACAAAAACTCTGTATTGGATTMCTAGAGTGTCCTGTCTTGTTTGTAGCAGAGGCATCTGTTCAGCACACACACACACACACACACACACTGTTAAGGCGAACACTGTCTGACTTTATGGCAGTCCGTCTAATGAGCACTGACTAATATTTCAGAATGTCTCAGGATGTCTCAGGAACTTCTCCGTCCTCCAGCCTAAAAAAACACCCCACGATTCTCCTGTATGTCATTTTCAGTCTTCAATTCCTCCCAGCCCGTAACTATGGAAACTGTGAGTTGAGGCGAGTTGAAGACTAAAAATGCTGTACAGATCCATGAACGATTTTCTGCCTGGACAAGATCCTCGACCTGGACGATGGTAAGTGTTTTAATCAGACTCCAATTGACTTTTTTTTTTACTTATTATTTTATACAGTACATACTGTATGCACACACTTTCTGGCCACTTTAATAGGAACACATGCTTCTTCATGCAATCAGTTAAATCGGTCAATCATGTAGAATTAGCGCAATGCATGAAATCATACAGATACAAGAGCTGCAGCGTTCACACCAAACATCAGGATGGAGAGCAAATGTGTCCAGGTGAAGTTTATGGTTATGAATGACTGTATTTCCTTCTAAACGCCTTTAATGTCCCTTTTCTCTAAAATCTTGAAGGATGAAACAGAAGCACTTGCATTTCTTGGGGAAATGTAGTTGACTTAAGGTATACATGATACATATATAGTATACTAAGTACACTACGTTTTCTCAAGGAAGGTAGCATCAACTTTTTAAAAGTTTTAAATTTAATAGTTTTTTTAATTTCTTTTTTTTATTTCAGACTCATTCATACTGTATCAGATCAGCGTGAGTCACACCGGCCGTCTGCTTGCCCTCGTGTGTAAACGTGAATATACAGTACATAAACACACACACACTGAAGCRAACAGAGATTTGCATCTGGCCAAAACCCAGAATTGGATCTGATTTGATTATTTTTATGTTATATATTAAATATAATACAGACAAAGTGTGTGGCAAAGTGAGTACTTCTGAAGTGGCCAAACTTTCTTGCCTAAACATTTCAAGTTGCTAACTTCAGCCGTTTTGGAGTGATGATTTTATACCCTATTTGCCTTTTATATGGGCATTTTTCATCACTTCCAACTATCATCATTTAAAATATAAATTATTGATATTTTTTATGAGTATTGATATTTAAATTGGTATATCCTTCTAGAAGAATATTCTAGACCTGTAAAAATKGTTGGTTATTTAAAAAGAGATGGTTTCTGGTAAAAGCTTAAAAAGCAAAAAACCTGTAGTGTCCGTAACCATGTCAAATTCATGTTGCGATATCTTAACAATTAACAACAACACTCTTTCAGGTTTATGTCTTTTCATGTGAAATCTAAATTGCCCAAGTCTTATCTGAATAACAATTAAGATCATTGAAATATTTGAATTTAAAAATGTTTGCGGACACTAAAAGGGCATGAAATTGGATTTAGCAAATGTGTTTCGTTTTATCTGATAAAAATATAAATGTGTATGCATATTTATAAAAAAAAAWTAAAAAAAAAGATGCATGGATCGGGAGATAAGAAGCAAAATCTGGAAATTCACTTTTTTCACCTACTGTAGGTGAGACAGTTTTTAAGCATGAATACCATGTTTTGGCCAACAAACAAACAAACAAACGAGTCCAAAATAACCAAAGCGGGAGGGGCCTTAATGTTTTCAGACATGTTTGATTTGTTATGTCTGGAAGTGTTTATGACTGAGAGAGTGCCAGGGGAAAAAGCATGCTTGTGGATCTTCATCAATCATTCATCATCGTTGATAACGATTCATGTAACCAAACAGCAGCCAGACTGTACAGAAACGCATAGGGCCAGCTTTGGTTTGTTGTTTTTGTCCAATAACACTGTAAACACATATTTCTAAACTGGTGCAGCCRAACACACTCAAAGGAAGGCGCTATCCACCCCCTCCACCTGCGTTAGCTCACAGAAGCACACTAGGATCGATGCGCTCGCACTACTAGCCAATGATAACGGATATAATTATACTGTTCGATATCAGTCACCTGCTTCAAGATTACTTTTTGAATCTACAGTATGCTGAGCTGAAATGTTTGGCTAGAGAACACATACTGTACTGTGATACGGAGGTTTTTGTGTGTTTTTGTGTTTCAAAGTGAGTTTCAGTCCAATGTTAGTCACTCTGAATGTCTGTTTGTCCATGTGTCTATACGAACAGTAAAACAGCAAAAATTATTTTGCACTGGAACACAAGGTTGTCTAGAACCAAACCTTTAATTAGAAAACCACCGTACTGTAGATTGTTATTGACAAACCATGGCGTAGAATTGCTGTAAAACATGAGCGACATGACAATTCTTTTGCATCGCTTCTTTTCTGTCAAATGATCAGTGGAGTGAAAGAACCGGCTTTGCAGAATAGTGGCTGCCATAAGTAAGCGAAATACATTTAGTCTATTTTTGGAAAAATGTTAAAGCCAAAGAAAAAAGAAGAAGGAGTTTTACACTTTATTACTGCTATCGCAACAACCCCAGCATTCATGGACTACAGGTACTGTACTGTATGTGTTGCTTAACATCCACTAGACGTGGAGGACTTTGCGATGATTTCTATATGACCTTCTGCTTTACTTCCACTTGCTCCAGCAGTCACTAGCACCGATTGTACTGCATCCTTACAGGGATATTTTCAAAAGACAATTAAGCTGCGAAATAAGACTACATCACTCAGGAGATGAAAACATGCTTCGTGTACAAGAGACATGGGATACATGTTTTGAGTGTAATGTGTTTGCGACAGTACGCCTGGTTCTGTCCGTTACTGTCCACTGGGATTTTTGAAATATAATGTAAGCTTAATGGGGTCGTAGTGGTTTATGCAGGTAAACAATGCACAAATTGACGGTGTACTAACTCTACTATGACAGTGAGCTAAAACTGGGAGAGCAGGAGGCTGATGATGAGAGGTTTTTTACTTTTGTATATTCTGTATATACTGTACTGTATATTGCTGATAATATTTCTCATGATCTACAAAGAACTTTGTAATAAAAAAGGTTTTGCATGGAACAAAACCCAACCTTTTCCCTTGATTTAACTTGCTGGCACTGACTCCCTACAAGAACACAACCAAAACATGAGTTATATTTTATGATAAAACCCAGAATATTATTTCTCCCTAATAACACACTTACTGTAACTTACCGCAAACACAACTGCAGACAGATTTATCCATTGTGACAAAACAGTTTGAGATGGAGTTAAAGTTTTTTGAAAAACTCATACAGAATTCTCACTAATGTAAACAAATTGTTTTGACCAAATATTTTGCCATTTGTGCTTTTTGTCCCCATTGTGACGTAAAATAAAACATGCACAAAATAATCTCTATCAGTTTGCGATACTTGGCGGCATGGTGGCTTTGTGGTTAGTATTGTCACCWTGCACCTCCAGGGTCCGGGTTCGATTCCCGTTTGGAACACTTCTTGCTGCATTTGAAAAAACCTGTTTTTCCCCCAAACTTCAAAAGTGGAGTTATCTCATTTTGCTGTCAAACCGTTCATATATGATGCTCTGTGGTTAAGCTAGCATGCTAACACTATTTGGACAGAGAAATCAGGATAGAATAGAGAGAGAGAGAGCAGGTASCATATAGTAAATACCCCCCTGGTAAGCAAAGAGAAGCGATAGATTGTCTTTCTGCATGTGTATTTCTTTTTGTAACTAGCAAGAGTTAGCAAGCCATGTGGTGTCAAAATTTTCCCTAAGAAGGAAATGATTTTGAAATGTTCTTATACTGGACAAAAACTAGAATTATTATTATTTTTTTAAAAAGGTACGATCTTGATCAGTCTTTAGACACTTATTACTAGCGTAGATCTTAAGAACTAGCGCTTTCAACACTTACTACAGTATATAGTTCTGAGTCCATGCGCAGATTCACTTAATAAAACTCTCATTTCGAGATCTTTAGAGGTGCATTAAGCTTTTTTTTTTTTTTTCTTCAGTGCAGCAAAGTTAATAAGTCGTGACCCACAGGGATTTCGATCTTTGGTGGTTGTTTAATATTCGTTCTCTCTTAATAGCTGCTCTGTTTTTTGCCTCTGGTAGAAATCAATGAAAAATTTTCCAGCTATTTAGCGTTATCTTCTTTTTAATCACATATAACTAGTGTGTGAGAGAGTGAGTACAATGTCAGAAATGTTAAATATCACGCATGGCCAAACACAAAGACAATCAGCAGTTGGAAACGATGAGATGCTTCGGGCTGTAATCTGTCCAAACCAAGATAAAGCATGTTGGCYGGACTGGGAAACTGCAAACAACATAATCCTTACTGCTTACGAGCTTTTCCCTTCCCCAGGCCCGAGGCTCTTCTGACTGAAAACGAGCTCAGTTCTGAATCTAGAATCTAGAATTTCATACTTTAACATGAACTGATGAGTTATAACGATTACTGTACAGTTTTGATTAATGTAACCTTTTTCAGTTTTGTGTTCTGCCGTTTCGGCACTTTAGATATGACCCAAAAGATTCAAAGATCTATGAGGTTATGTCTGTAATTTAAAGGTCAGGAAAGCACGATTGTTACTAATGCTAATTAGTAGTGCATCAACTAATGCTGATGATGCACTTGAAAACAKGTACAGTATATATATATAGTAAAAGTCTCTTTTTGTGCACTATGTGTTGAAGGTACTGTAAGTACTGTAAGCCTTGGACTGGCCTTTCAATAGCATGTACAGTACAGCACCKTGCAAAAGTATTCATACCCCTTGAACTTTTCCACATTTTTTCACTTTACAGCCACAAACATTAATGTTTTTTATTTGGACAATTATGTGGTAGATCAAAAATTGCACATTAAAATGGCACATTAGTGTGAAGTGGAAGCCAAATGAAGGAAAAAGAAAAAAAAAAGAAAGAAAAAAAAAGAAAAACAATATAATTTATTATTATTATTATTATTATTATTATTATTATTATTATTATTATTATTATATTTTATTTTTTTATTTTTTTATTTACAAATAAATATCTGAAAAGTGTGGCGAGCGTTTATATTCACCCACTCTGAGTCAGCACTTTGTACAACCACCATTCACTGCAATTACAGCTGCAAGTCTTTTGGGGTGTGTCTCTACCAGCTTTGCACATATACAGAGTGAATTTTTCTGCTCATTCAAGCTCAGTCTGATTAGATGGAGAGCATCTGTATGTCTCGAGTTAAAGAAAAGAAAAAGCTAACACGTTCATATCATCACTGAGTTGCATCTACAGTATAGAATGTCCCAAAAGTCTTCATACTGCACATAGGGGAAAATTATTTTAACAACATGCATAACACCAGATCATCATGAGCGGGAGAGAGAGAGAGAGAGAGGGACGGATCCAGAAAGAGTTAATTTCCCCTGTGCACAGTATGGAGAAATTTTGGGACACTCTGTACATAGTTATCCAGTATTGTTTTGTGTTTAGCGAGACCAGCATGGAAACTCTTTAACAAGCCACTACTGTACTCATTCTCGTCCCTGATTGGCTGGCTACCGCAGTGTAAGTCGGACTTCTTCTTTATCTGAGCTGGTGTGTGACTTCAGTCCATTAAGTCCTAAAGTATTAGTAGACTCTTTGCAACTGCAGTAATTATAAATATTAAGCAGAATGAAATATGTCCACATGGTTAATGCTTGCTGTATCAGATGACATTAGGTGTAACGTATTTGTCCGTTCTGTGTGTGTATCAGTTCAACAGATGTTTCCGAGCGTTTTTCAAATGCGACACTCGCCAACAAGGCTCCGGTCTGAAGAGCTGTTCGAAAGCAAACAAACTCATGAGACGCTTCGACAACGATCTGACGGTCATGGCTGCATCGGTGGATCAGAGATCAGCAGCGCCGTCCAGAACCTCAAAGAGCAACAAGGAGGCTGCAGAGAGAGACTCGGCCAAACCGCCGGCACCGTCCCTGGTGGCTCATTACAGCGACTGAGAGTACGACACGACACGAGGCGATGTGACACGAGGCGATGATGAGCCGTCTGTCTTCATCCAGAATCAGATAATTCATGTCTCGTGCATCACGAACCTCAAACTGGATTAAAAACAAAAGCAACAAGCAACACATAAAAGACAAAAGAAGAATGCCAATGATTACAACTGATTACCTCAATTTATTTGTTATGGACTCTTTAAAATATTTAGTCTTTGCCACAAGTTGACCCAAAACCCAAACAATATTACGAAAGCAGTCACAACCAAATTCACCTCTAATTCAGATTCAGGGAGAGATCCAGTGCTCGTTAAATGGGTTTGAAGTCTGAAACAGGGGCTCRTGCTGTCTGATATCCTACATTTCAAGCATCCTGATCTGCTGCAAGTATTAAATGAGGGCATTACTATATATAAAAAAAAACTATGTTCATTTTCAAATCCTTTATTTAAAGGTATTTTTGTAAGACGTCATAAAGATTACACAAAAATACAGTACAGCGGAACCTTGGATTACGAGCATAATTTGTTCCGGAAGCGGGCTCGTATTCCAAAACACTCGTAAACCAAATCAAATCTTCCGACAAGAAATAATGAAAACTCTAATAATTCGTTCCACAGCATAAAACAAACAATTTAACCTGCACTTTACCTTTATAAAAAGTTAAAATAAATCCCAACAGATAAGTGTTTCCGGCTGTGCGCGCAGGCGCCGTGTATTTGTGGGTGTGTCTGTGTGGGTGTGGAATTAGCCCCTTCCCTTGCCACGTCTTACACAGTAAAACTCCTCCTCCCTCCCCCCACCTCGCTTTTTCAGTTTCACAACAAACACACACACAACGGAAACACTGTTTTAACGGGAAAAAAAGAAATCTCTCTAATGACATTTGCATGAGCGCAGACTAACGGAATCACTGCTGTAAAGTAAAAACAAAACAAAACATATGAACCAACACCTTACCTTTGAAAAGAATCGCAACAGAGCAGAGTTTCTGTGTAGAGCAGAGTGTGTATGTGTGTGTCTGTGTGAAGCCGGTGAGGGGGGGTGTAAAGGCGAGAGAAAGAGTGTGTGTGTTTGTGTGTGTGTGTGTGTGTGTTTGTCGATGTCAAAAAACTCGGAACTCGTAAACTAAGACATGCTCGTTTTTCAAGTCAAAATTTATTAAAAATCTTTGCTCGTCTTGCGAAACACCCGTAAACCGAGTTACTCACAATCCGAGGTTCCACTGTACTACCATTAGCACAATTTTAATACAACTTACTTTTTTTGTGTTTTACAAGAAAGTATAGAATGTAAGAGTTTGTTCAAGAAGGTTTGTCTAATTTGTTAAAAAGAAAAATGTCTGTTTCTGTAACCAAGAAAGTTGTCTAGTATGTTTTGACATGGAGTTATTTAATGGTGCCTGTTATTTGACAAGGCTATACTGTATACCTGTTTTTGCTATCAATGGCATGTTTCCTTGTGGAGGGGTGGTTAGTAGTGGGAGCTTGTACGGGGTTCCTGTCTCTCTCATGGTTACGTTACATTTATGCATTTGGTAGACTCCCTGATCCAGAGTGACTTACTTTTTTTTTTTTTTTTTTTACATCTGGACAATTGAGGTTTAAGGGCCTTACTCATGGGCCCAACAAGGTCAACTTGGTGGTGCTGGGGTTTAAACCTGGGACTCTCCCATCAAAGTAGTCCAATGCTTTAACCACTGAGCTCTCCCTCATCACTGGTGTTAGCTTATAAAGAAAGAAAGAAAACCAGCCAGAGTCAGCACAGTCAACAGTGGCAGGTGAATTTGCAGCATTTTATTCGGGTCTTTTGTTCAACATTTTCCCAACGCCGTGTAGTCAACGTGATCCAACATCATTTCATCGAAGTAATTCTAACTTTCTAACCTCCATAATGGTGTATTCATACAATGTTTTTGGCTTTGAAATATAATAATCTCATATTGTTCCCTTGTTTTTTATTACTTTAGATTTTTGTTAAATTTTTAGGATTTTGTTTTAAAGTTAATTACTGACGATTAATCTAATTAATGAGGTTGTCTAACACAGTAATATCACTTATATTTTGTCCCTCTGGAGGAACATTTGACGGTTTGAATCGGATGATCATGTGAACCTGGAGATAAGAACTTTTACAGTAGGTCTTATTATCTATTTATTTATTTATTTATTTATTCATTCATTCATTCATTTTAAGAAGAATGTTCCTTAAGTGCTCTTTGGGTGGTTATGACCTGCAGGAGTCTTGAACCTTATCTGACAGGGAAACCCTTTCTTCTAGTAATCTTACATACACTACCTTTAAAGTCGTCTCCAGAGGGACAAATCAACTTCACTGTGCATGATTTAGGAATACATTTCACTACATATCGTACTGTGTATGACTGTGTATATGACAAATAAAATTTGAATTTGAACTTGAATACTGTACATATCTGGCATATGGGGCACACACTGCTCTCGGTCAACCTAATTAGCCTTGAGTCGCATTCTCCTTTACACAATTGGTTTTATTTTTAGCCGTCTCAAAAGGTCAGTTTGTTTGCTCTTCTTCATCAGATAGCACTCCATAGGAGCTAAATTAGACATCTGTTCTTTTGGAAATATGATTTGCAACAGACTTGAGAACGAATTGAAGGTTTTATTGCTTTTAGAGTTTTGGGCCTTGTGAAGATTTGGGACATCTTGAATTAAAAAAATAACAAACTGTGATCTAATGAAGGTCACGACTCTGAAACATGTGGCGTAATGTCTTTAAAGGGCGATCATTTTGATTTGATGGATATCAGCACCATGAGGTCAATCTAGGACACGCTGGAGGTGTTATACTGACAGAAGCTGGAGAAGGTCTCTGGAGACGGGGATATCTGGTTATCTCTGCCTGTCCTGCTACCACTGCAACCCTTAATAATAGATGATAGATGGATGAATGAATGGATGGATTTCAGCATTTTTTTCCCCATTATGCGAAACCAAAATATCTATTGAAGTGTCCATATCGCATTTGTTCACTTTTTGTTTCCATTTCCATTCCAAACTATATTTTAGTTTTTTTTTTTTTACTAAAATATAAAGAATGTTAATTATTTCCCTAGAATATCTGTCTGTCTAGATAAATAACATTTGTTAGCACTAGTGATGGGAAGTTTGAATCATTTTAGTGACTCGGTTCTTTGAATCTTGTTCATCAAAATAAACAAATCTTTTTTTTTGAGTAATTTAGTTCATTTCGTTTTTTTGATCAGAAATAAAGTAAAAAGTTACATTTTCAATAAACAGACCCCCAATACGTCTACACAAATTTTGGCTATAGTTCCAGTAATGAAAATATTACATTGCAGCTAAGGGCAGATCACCTCTCATATCTTCTAGTCTGAGTCGTTCATTTTTATAACTATTGCACTGCATAGCGTCTATGGGAGTCACATGACAAAAGAACAAACGTTTCAGACCGAAAAGACTCAAAGATAACTAGCAATTTCTGTTTCCTGTTTCCTGAACATAACCTACGGATGTTTTGCAATGCTTTGTGCATGCATCACTCCCCGAGACTACTCGTTCTTCTGAGTCACGTTAAAGATTCGTTCAAAAAGAACGAATCTTTCATGAACGACACATCACTAGTTAGCACTGTCATCTTTTACCTCCAGAGTTAAAGGTTGGTCTCCTTGAGCTTAATAGGTTTCCTCCACAATATGTTTCTCCCATAGTCCCAAAGAATTGAATCTTAATCCTAACAAAGCAGTATAGACAATGGGTGGGTGAATCCAAATACAGTGGAACCTCGGATTGCGAGTAAAGCTGTTTACGAGACTTTTTTTAAAATAACTGAGCAAGTCTTGGTTTACGAGTGGCGAGTATCATGTCTCATGTCTCAAAGGTTTTTAACCTAAAAGGTTTTAGTGCACGTTAATTTGTTATATTTTTACTTTATGTATTGTATAAATGATGTTTATGTATTTATTTTTTGGGGCTGTGGAACGAATTATTTGAGTTTTTATTATTTCTTATGGGAAAATTTTATTTGGTTTAGGAGTGTTTTGGAATAAGAGCCCACTTCTGGAACGAATTATGCTTGTAATCCAAGGTTCCACTGTATGAAAAGAAAAAAAAAAAAACATCATGAAAGTATCTCCAAACAAGTCTCTGTTTAAATCTGGTTTCATGAATTATATAATTAATGTAAGTAAAATTTCATGTACATGTTAAAACATCCTTATGCAAGTCTTATTTTACTGTAATGTTTATGATGTCGAATGTAAAATAAACAGAAACTCAAACTGGAGAAACTGGAAGTCTGGAAGATTATTTTGAAATAGTGTGTAGTGGTGTCGAACTGCATGTATGAACACTCATAATTATCACACTCGTAGCTCTATTGCAGTTACTCCACCATGGACCAGACTGAATCAGATGATGAGCTTTGTCATGGCTTGGTCTTGAGGTAAGCAAAATCTGACCCTCATACATTATCCAAACTCTCAGCCTCGGGGTGATCGTCTTCCCTCAGGCTGGGTCATGATTACAGACAGCTTTCACTGCAGGGCGTGCTGAGGATCCGAGATAACTCTCCATCCTGTTTCCTGTGTGTGTGTGTGTGTGTGTGTGTGTGTGTGTGAACCCGAAATGATGCTAACTCGTCCTGTCTGAAGTCACGGTCTGATGTATAGGAGATTTAGTCAGACTGTGTCAAGTTCATTTTCTAGACCTGAATACATCTGTACATTATTTCATTTGAATGCATTATTTATTGTTGCTATAGAAACAACTTATTCGTGGTGAGTTATATGGCGAACAAGTTACTGTATATGATCTAAACTAAAATAAAATGTATGTAAAGATGCATCATACTATTTATATAACAAACGTACTGGTAGGAAGGTGTTTATGGAAGGAGTCTCCAGCGTCAGTAAGAGTTCCTCTATGAGGGAGCTGCTTTTTCTGATTTGATTCCATGACAAAAGTGAGAGGCTGGTCAAGGAGAACAGGATTGTGGGTATTCTACTGCACTGAACGTGATACTACAGTAAATGCATGATGTGTCATTCTTTATTAAAAAGAAAATTGTAATCATTGGCAAATTGCTGTAGTATAAGAGAAACAAAACCGATCAGCACATAATGTAGTATTTATTCAGTACTTAAAGGCATCTAGGAAAGAAATAATAATAGTAATAATAATAATAATAACAATAATAATAATAGTAATTTAAAAAATCACCCCTTAAAGAATAAACCTCTGCATGAATAGTAAATAAATACAGTAGTTTATCATCTTGTCAGAATTGGCTTACAGTATTACACTGGAACAGTACAGTGGAACCTCGGATTGCGAGTAACTCGGTTTACGAGTGTTCCTCAAGACGAGCAAAGATTTTTAATACATTTTGACTTGATAAACGAGCATGTCTTGGGTTTTTTGACACCGACACACACACACAGATTCACACAGATACACACACTCTGCTCTACACAGAAACTCTACTCTGTCACGATGGTTCATTTGTTTCTTGTTTTACAGCAGTGATTCCGTTAGTCTCCACTCACGTGAGTGTCATTAGAGAGATTTCTTTTTTTCCCGTTAAAACAGTGTTTCCGTTGTGTGTGTTTGTTGTGAAACTTAAAAAGCGAGGTGAGGGGGAGGGAGGAGGAGTTTTACTGTGTAAGATGAGGGAAGGGGCTAATTCCACACAGACACACACACACACACAATTATTTTTATTTTTACTTTATATATTGTATTAGTTATTTATCTGTATTTATTTTTTTGGGGTGTGGAACAGATTATTTGAGTTTCCATTATTTCCTATGGGAAGATTTGATTTGGTTTACAAGTGTTTTGGAATACGAGCCCGCTTCCGGAACGAATTATGCTCGTAATCCAAGGTTCCACTGTATTACAATTCTCACTCTTTGTTTGTCTTCCATGGCTTCCACTTTGAGTCAAATCCTACGCGAGCTCACACTGGTCTGAGTGCCCGAGCGTGTCTGAAAAAACAGAGATTTTCACTTAAGATGGAGCGAGAAAGCTGAAAAGGACAATGGAAATTTTGGTTATAAGCAAAAAACAAAACAAAACAAAAGATTTCTCTTAATGTCAGACATTCACATTCATCTCACAGTTTTTTTCTGAAGTTAGTTGCTGAAAAATGGCAGGAAAACACTGAGAATTTCTCTTTCATTCTGCCATTTTATGGATCTCATGCATTAGTCACCAGATGTTGTGGCTACTTTTCTGCATGCTTAAATAATTTCTTTCCTTCTGCAAAGGTCTGAAAGAGCGCAAAGGGTAAGGCAAATAGTCATGTGTATGTGTGTGTGTGTGTGAGAAAAAAAGAGAGMGAAAGAGAGAGAGAGAGAGAATGTATGAATTTATGTAAGGTCTGAAAAAATACCCCATGAGGCACAATTTGTACCCACAGCGCTCCGAAAAAAATGAAGTGCTGAAATATAAATTTTAAAAACCACAGTGAAAAACATCACACATTTCATCAGCTGCTTTCTGAAGGTGGGTATAACTGCTAAGAGATTTTGGACATTCACATGATAATCAGATGTTTTATAAAAAATAAATAAATAAAAATAGGAGGGGGGGGGCAAATAAAAAAGAACAAGAAGGAAAACAATACTGAATTTAAGGCATATCAAGATGAGCAAAAAAAAAAAAAACATGTCACTGCTGGAGAAAGATCAAATTATAGTCTGGTAACAAACATGATGAGAACTGGGTTATGAACTGTACTGAACATCATTAAAACTTGATGCTGAACCATCAACTTTGTTCAGCTTAAATTTAATGGGTTTTAACCATTATGGTGAATTCTAGCCATTTTCTATACACCCACACAACCCATTTGGGGGGAGTCATAAGTAATGAAACTGATATAGTCACGAACATAAGGATTGCCTTTAACGCTTTATAGTCAACATGACCACGTACACACAGAGACCAAAGTGTAAAAAAAAAAAATTCCAAAATGTATGGCTCTGAGTGTACAGGAGCTCACAATCACCTATGATTAGCAACATCAGTGCTGCTGTGAGTGACAGAAAACAGACAGTCCTGGACATCCGTCCCATTCAGTCTGAGAGTAGGATGACTGCGGCAACTTTGGGATTCGAACTGGTGCACTTAATCTTAATGTAAACCTGCAAAAAGCATAAATTCTTGTCGGAAAAGCATGACTGAGTTACAAATGCTCCTCTGATCATTACAAACCCCGGACCCAGCAGAGACACCTTAAATAAAAGTACCTGAAAAAAAAAAAAACCTTTCTCCTCAAACACAAAGAGAAAACCCTTTATTAATATCAAGATCTCACACACACACACACACACACACACACACACACACACAAAGTGCCTGTGAAAGGGATGTTACTATAGAAACGATCAACATCTTTTAAACCCGACAGCACTGCGGTGTAATCATCTGCCTGGTTAGTCTTTTCATTCCCCTCATCCTACCTTCCCTTGGTAATTACCTTTCTACAACATCTACTGTAAACCCAAACTGATCAACACAACAGTCTATTTCATTCCGTTTTATTCATAAATCAGCTACATGACGTCCAGTAGCATCGACTAAAGCGCGTGCGTGAACACACAACTCAACTGCCAAACCTGGCTGTGTGTCCCTGAGCAAGCTGCAGGCCAGTCTGCTAGACACACACACACACACACACACACACACACACACACACACACACACACACACACACACACACACACACACACACACACACACACACACACACACACACACACACACACACACACACACACACACACACACAAACACAAACACATCCAAACCATCACATCACTTATTAATTATGCATGAAACATCATGGAGATCTACACCCTGGCCTTCCATTATAATTCAGCTGCTTCTGTTTCATCATCCGCACATCATGGGTTCAGTTCACCACTAAGTCTAACTCATAAACAAGAGGAAAGTTTTCTATGACCTTTCACACTGGAGCTGCTGGAAACTTGGCTAACTGAGGAAAAGCAAAATGACTGTTTCTCTAAAAAGTTTCTTGACATGATCATTGATTCAAACTTAATTTATCGTGTTTAAAAATCCCTAATCAAATATTACCGAATACTTGTATTCATTTCAGTATGTTGTCTGTTTACATTACAGTGACTTACAGTGGCACCTCGGCATATGAACAGATTTAGTGAAGACATACAGTACAGTAGCACGACGGGTCCCCAGAACATTATCAAAGACAGAAGTAAGAAGAAAACGGAGCCGCTTTAAATTTTTTTTTTTTTTTAAGCAGCCGGTGCCAAGAGGTATCATAAATTAAGGTTATAAAATAAAGTGAGGTTTAATATCTATTTATTTCATATTTTACTTCATTGACATGTCTTTTCTAAATGTTTTGATTGTTTTTATATGCAAGAATATGATTATAGTATTGGAAATTATTTCATTATTGGTAATACTTTTGTGTGGCTGGAACGGATTATCTGCATTTACATTGTTCTCTATGAAGAAATGCGTTTCACAATACGAACTATTTCTTAAAAATTCACCTCCGCAATGGATTATGTTTTATGTCACCAAAAGAAAAAAAAATCTCTTTTTCTTTAGCTGAGAAATTATGCTTTATTTAATTATAGTACCTGTTTATTTAAACATGTCACCTGATTGGGCGAGAGGTGTTCCAAGAGTGGAAATCCAATTTACAGTATGCCGTCTTAAACAGCACTTTGTCTGCTTAATAACTGCTTCAAAGTCGTTCTGAATCGCCTCTGAACCGTCCGTGTGGTTCTGTTCCCAGTTAACAGGAGCTATATAGCTAACTAGCTTCTATAAACGATGAAGAATCCCAAATCTCTCTCTAAGCCCTGCTCAAGGGCACTATTTGGAGCAAGTAGTAGAAGAAGGAATTGTACACCCTACTGCATATACTGTAGTGCACTCGCTTTCCATCTGATGCTGTTTGGGGTTTTAACCCTGGAACCGGGAAGTGAACAGAGCTGATACTCTAAAGCAGAATAAATAGAGAAACTTATGAGATTTACAGGATTGTCCACCACCAGCATGGTCATGTTTGTTTTTTTCTTCACCCGTTACCTACATAGTACTGGAATTTAACTTTCACTTCTGTTAATTACACTAACTGTTGGTCGCCAGCATAAAGTCTTATAACTCATAAAGTCTTTCTTTCTTTCTTTCTTTCTTT
>QMIH01002137.1:18338-62381 GCA_003987875.1 Clarias batrachus
TATATACACAAGATGTGTGTGTGAAGGTTTAATTATCAGAGTAATAACACAGTTTTGCTTAAAATATTGCAATGCACACAACATTATGGGTGACATATCAGAGTTCAAAAGAGGACAAATTGTTGGTGTGCGTCTCGCTGGAGCATCTGAGACCAAGTCAGAAAATCTTTTTGATGTATCAAGAGCCACAGTATCCAGGCTAATGTCAGCATACCACCAAGAAGGACGAACCACATCCAACAGGAATAAGTGTGGACACAAGAGGAAGCTGTCTGAAAGGGATTTCTGGGTGCTAACCCAGATTGTATATGAAAAAATATAAAACCACAGCTGCTCAACTCACTGCAGAATTGTGCACCTCAACAAAACTGCTCATGGTGAGCTCCATAGGGTCAACGTACAGGGTACATATGCTGCTATAGCCTAACCTTTGGTCACTCATGCCAATGCCAAATGTCAGTTTCAATGATGCCAGCAGCGAAAATCTTCCATATTTTCCATATCCTGGAGATATGGAAAAGACAGATATGGTGTGGAGAAGCCCCAAAGAAGCCTACCACCCAGACTGTTGTATGCCCAGAGTGAAGCATGGGGGTGGATCAGTGATGGTTTGGGCTGCAATATCATGGCATTCTCTAGGCCCAATACTTGTGCTAGATGGGCGCATCACTGCCAAGAACTACCAAACCATTCTGGAGGACCATGTATTTAAATATTGTATTCTGAATGCGGTGCCGTGTATCAGGATAATAATGCACCAATACACACAGCAAGACTGGTGACAGAGTGGTTTGATGATCATAAAATTGAAGTTGAACATCTCCCATGGCCTGCACAGTCACCGGATCTAAATATTATTGAGCCACTTTGGGGTGTTTTGGAGGAGCGAGTCAGGAAACGTTTTCCTCCACCAGCATCACGTAGTGACCTGGGCACTATTCTGCAAGACGAATGGCTCGAAATCCCTCTGGTCACTGTGCAGTATTCTGTACACTGTGACAGTCCCAAGACGAATTGATGCTGTATTGGCCGCAAAAAGAGGCCCTACACCATACTAATGAATTGTGGTCTAAAACAATGCGTTTCAATTTCATCATCCAACCCCTATATATGTACCATTGCGAAATCTGGGCAATTTATACAAGAGCAATTTAAAGCTAATAATCCAAAAATGATTGGTTATTTGTTTGTTTACTTTCTTGCATACTTACCATCTTGGAATAAGAATTAAGGTGGTGTTAAACTACACAACCAAAGAACAAGCAAACAAATAGGTTTAAGGTAAAATATGGTGCCAGCTGTTGTTGATCAAAAATTAATTAGGACAGATCATTCCCAGTATGACCATAGTTTGAGAAACAGCAGTGGGTTATTAGTGCTGGCAGTCATTTACCTGCAACCTCCTGGTCCAAGGGAGTGGAAGCCAGGCCTGCAGACATCACACTTGATCCCCATCACACTCTGCCTACAGTGACACACACCTTCCTCATCACATTGGAGACTCACAGAGCCTGAAGAAAGGTAGAAAATGGAGAATGTGTTTGAAAATAGGTTTACTTGTACATTTACAAATATCTGTATTTTATTGGTATATACAGAAGTCTTACTCTACAGTTTATTGACTGTTTTAATATATTCTCATTAAAAACAGTAGTTAATATAAGAAAACTATAGTATAGTATTTGGGTTTTGGATATAAAGTTCAAATAATAATTACTCATTTTGTTAGTAATTAAAAATGTTGACCAATATGTGGTTTAGATGGATTGTCTTGGGATTCAATGTTATTGCTATTCGGTTACTGCCTACAGCAAATGTTAAAAGAATACCATTTGAACTCTGTGGGGGCTAATGTGTTCTGAGCTTTCTTTATCTGGATCATTTGCACACGTTGAAAAGAAAACATTAATATTTTATTGCTGTAGGGTCATTCTGATAGTGCCATAATAAATTGTGTTTGTTTTTACACAGAACACAGCTTTTTCTAGAGGGAAAAAGGTAAGAACCAGAGGTTCCTAAAAGGCTAAGGTCAGAATAAGCTACAGGCAAATAAACAAATAAATAAATAAATAACAGGGACATATAGGCCAGGGGATAGCATAGATGAGACAAAATGCTCTGCTGTATAGATGAAAAGCTCTCACTCTCACTGTATACCGCTTTATCCTATACTGAAAAAAAGGACTTGTAAGATATATATATATAAAGCCAGCACAAGTCTCATTTAGGTGATGTGCTCAATTAAAAAAAAATTTCTTGTCCTGTTAGCCAGAGCTCCTCACCATACAAATACCCCAGCTAGTGAATTTTACACTTACAAATAAAAGTTTTGGCTGGATTTTGCTTCAATCAAGCAGTTGTGTGCTCTTCCTGTTTCACACATCTCCGGTATCTGGTCTTGCATGAGTGGAGAAAAGTGTTTTTGTGCAAGATTTAGTGAGGATATATCACAATGTGTCCAACAAAAGTTAACAAGGATGGTACAATGCCAAGAAAAAACAGGAGCAACTTTCAGTGGAAATTAAAAAAGAAATACAGTGGAAACCTTGAATTTTAGTATTCTTTAGTAACTGTACTGCAACAACAGCCTCCATGAGGAAAGATTAAAAGTTAAAAAGACTGTAGTTGTGCGATGTCACATTCCAAAATTCTGAAATTCAAAAAAGAGTTCTGACTCCATAAGTGTGTGTGTGTGTGTGTGTGTGTGTGTGTGTGTGTGTGTCTGCATGTGTGTCTGCATGTGTGTGTGAAAGTCGTCCTACACAGTAGCCCCCCTCCCCCTCTCCTCTCTCGTCTTGCTCCAGCCACAATATTTTTAAAGGTAAAGTGCAGGTTAATTTGTTTTATTTTTACTTTAGATTATAAATTCATTATTTTTACATTAATATTTTTTAGTTTTGAGTTGAGGAATCAATCATCCGAGTTTCCATTATTTCTTGTATGGAAATTCACTTTGATATGCAAGTGCTTTGGATTACAAGCATGCTTAGAGAAACGAATTATGCTCGCAATCCAAGGTTAAACTGTAATCAATAATACTGTGTTCTGTTTGTTTGAAACGTGTCGTCGTTTTAATGGTACTGCTTCCACATAGCAAGAAAAAAATCAGAATAATAATTTAAAAATGTGATGTTTCATGTCTGTTTATTTTGTATTTATATGTCTTTTATAAATATATTGATTGTTTTCATATGCAAAAACTGATTAAATTGTTGGAAATCTGGAATTTTAGGTAATATTTTGGGTTGCTGGAACAAATGATCTGCATTTACATAGTTTTCTATCTGAAAATGTGCTTCACTAAACAATCGGTGCCTCCGTCATTTGTATGGCGAGGGTCTTATATTTATTGATTAAACATTAGTGAAGCATAATTGCTATTATAATGGATCAGTTTTCACTTTTTAAATGCAGCACTGGCCGTATCATAATTATGTGTGATTTTATATTTAAAGGTGGATTGACTAGCTTGTAGTCCTTGCACCTATAGCCTAGTAGCTACTGTAATTGTCTCACCTTGGGTTTAACACAGAATGGGATTGTAACTATAGGCACAGCAGCATTTTAGCAGGACATGGACACAATTATTGCGATTGTTTTATTAAATATATACTCATTTATTCATTATTTATCCATTATCAATCCTATATTCATTCTTTCACTGTGTCTGTGTGTTCACATACTGTATGTCATCTCACCCATAGTGTTACAACTGCAGTTGTTGCAAGGAAGCAGTGGAGAGGATCTGTAGAAGTTTTCTCTGCATCGTTCGCAATGTGGCCCTGATGTGTTGTCTCTGCAGCCAATACACCGTCCACCACTACCTGTACTGCGGTACTGCTCTGTATCAAACAGGCACTGGTCTGCTCGGTCACTGCAGTTACATTCTGGCTCAAATAGAAAATGAGAGGGGGAGAGGAAGAAGAACAGTCAGAATAAGAAGTGACATAGAAAAGTCACAAGTAAAATGAAGAAACAAAACAGAGACCTATTGGGAGAAAAATATTGAAAAAGCAGTTTTGACTGAATGCTTCATGTCAAACAGCTGGCCCTCACTTTGTCAAAAAAGGTGTATTATGCATCAGCTACCTAGGCATCATGGGAAATGACCCATTTTATTTCGAATATGGCTTTTTCATGTGCAACAATTGTAGGATTATCAGTCCCTATCGTGTTGTGATGTCTGTGCCTGCATGTAAAGAAAGATAATTTCTTGTTTCCATTGTGGAAGGATTCATAATCACTCTGTATAACTGCCTATTTAATCATTACAAAACATCATGGTGTGTTTTACTGTAGATTCACATGCAACTAATGCATTACTAAAAAAAAAAAAAACTCTCTAGGTAGGTGCATCGTATTAGCAATTTTGTATAGAAAGTTAAATCCTAGTGAATACAGATGTACTGGCAGATCTTGCCACATACACATGGGAGGCAAAATGCAATTGCATACAAATTGAAGTGCTCTTTATTATATAGGATCCAGGAAGTATGATTATGAAACATTGCTGGGTTCAATGTCCAATAATAATAATAATAATAATAATAATAATAATAATAATGTAAGTAAACAGGTCCACAATGAAATTAAATACAATGAGGAACAGGCGCTTCAACAGAAACAAGAGGGCATATACAGTATAAAGTAATCCAAGGCTTAAAATAACACATTAAGGTAATTAACCAGTGACAGGACAGGGCAGAGACTACAATATACAAAGCCAAGATAAGTCTGTGGCTTCATTGAGTGCAAATCTGTACCTGCGAATATAATTGTCTCCGAGTGGCAATATAATTAAAGTGGTAACTTATAATGGCACTAGTAACTTATAGTGCCACTTATAATTATAAGTGGTAAATATAATTGTCTCTGAGTGGTACGGCAGCAACAAGCTCGCCCAATTACATGGAAATCACAAGTTTAAATCCTAGGAGATGTTATGGCATTTTGACATCAGTCATGGCGATGCTAACCAATCGTGGGCAACTGTGAGCTCACACAAGTGTAAGGATCTGATGCTATTCTCTCTTGCAACTCCCTCCTGTGCATGAGCAACCAACTCAAAAAGATGCGATCGACAGGTTTCAAGTGTCTCAGAGGAAACACAGGATAGCCTTTGCCCTCCCTGGTTGATGGGAGAATGCCTCTAGCAAAATATCTCTAGTAGCCTGTGTCTACTAAATCTGTAGGTTTCTATTCTTGGTTGTCAGTGATGGAACATAATTTATTATACGTGGTTAAACTAGTCATTCTTAGCTGGTGGGTTGTGTCCCAAAAGTGAGCTGTAAGTTCTTTAAGATTGGGTCATGATTGCTAGAAAAAGAGATACTATAAGCAAGTGATAAACCATAACAAAATCATAGACACTTAAAAAGAAAATTCCATCTCAGAGGACAAGGTAAGTCACTGCTGGGCCCAGTTTACACTGGTGATCTGGTGAAGCTTTATAGAGAAATTGATTGTGTCAGTAATCAGCAAGCCAATCTTCGAGCTGAACAAACTATCCATGGAGATGAACTCTTCCTAGGGATTTTTTTATGTGAAGAATCACCAACCCTGGGATTGATTTTTCCCATGGGCTGAGTATTCCCAGAACACTCCTCGACACTTTGGGACACAGTTTACAACTTTTCCGGCCATCACTTGCCCTACAGACTCACTGATCCTTGGAAGCTGGTTTCAGCAGATCTGGAAACAGGCACACCATCGACCCAAACGGGGTTCGCTGACGAGTACTAATAAACAAAACCAGACTATTTTGTGGATGCCTGGGATCAGTAGCACTCCCAGAGGTAGCACTCTTTACTCTGGGGTGGGATCTGTATAATCTTGACCACGATAAGCACCAGGCTACAGTTTGCAGAGAGTGGTTTGACTGAAGTGGACTCCAACTCTACTACAATCACAATCTTCCAGCTAATGATTCAACCCACCTGGATTTTATTACAGTCACTCACACACACACTTCATAATGTTTAAGGACATTGAAAACACTCACTTGATGCAAAGTAAACATTCATTAAACCGTGATGTTTCCAAACAGTCATTTCCAAACCCCTGTTTTTCTGTTCGTCTACAAGTATTTTGACCCTGTCTCTATTTACCAATTCTTGATTCTGTCTGGCCCACTCACTCACTCATCATCTATACCGCTTAATCCTGTATTCAGGGTCACGGGAGGCCTGCAGCCTATCCCAGTATGCTTAGGGCACATGGCAGGGTACACCCTGGACAGGGTGCCAATGCATCGCAGGGCACAGACACACACACTCACTCACTCATTCACACACTATGGGCAATTTGGGAACGCCAATTAGCCTAACCTACATGTCTTTGGACTGTGGGAGGAAACCAGAGTACCCGGAGGAAACTCATGCAAACTCCATGCACACAGAGACGGGAATGGAGCCTGGCCGGGGATCGAACCCGGACGCTGGTGGTGCAAGGCAACAGTGCTAACCACTACACCACCGTGCCGCTGTCCGGCCCAGTTTATGTATTTTTGCGGTTTTCCTGACTGGTGCCAGTTTTCCAGCTCTGACCTTTGCTACTAGTATTTGCACCTTTGCACGGTTAATAAGTTAAAAATTCCACATACTTGCACTTCTGTCTACCAGCATGTCTTTTAACAAGCAGCATGAGCATTTCAAGGAACTATTTCAGGTGACTTAAAATTACAGCAGGAAGTCCGCAAAGGTGCATTAATACAATTTTGAATTTAGCAAGTAAATACACTTTAGCAGTGTGAAGAACATTTATTGTGTAGTGTTCCTACACCTCCATGCAGCCATATAATTAAACAAGAATTATAATGAATAACAGATGGATACAGCTTAAGCTTAATGCAATATATTGTTTTTGTTTGATTATTATGCCTATGGAAGCAATATGAAAAACAAAAAAACCTAAAATGTTCAATTAAAATAGACAATCCATTCAACTTATTTTAGAAGGAAAAACAAAAGAGGTTTAGGCCTTGATTAAACTTTTTTATCTATTCTCTTCCTCAACACTTTTTGTGTATTTGATTAACATTATTTATTTGATATTCATTTAAATGTATTTAATTTACACACTGTATATTAAAAGGGAAAAAAAAGGTTCATCAATGAATTTGTCAAACCAAGATATAGCCGTTACCATAAGCCTACAGTATAATGCATATAATACACCAACTGCTCTTTTGTCGCTTTCACCGTCATTTAGCAGTGCATTAATTAACCAAAGTGTGATTTGTCGTTTTATTTGGAAGAACAACTGTCACTTGGACAAAACCATCTGTTGGATATATAATGCAAGGCAATTAAAACAACACTTGCCTGATCGAATGGCTAATTAAAATCATTAACATGCCACATTTTTTTTCTGCCTTGTTTTGCTAAATTTATTGGGTCAGACATTGCTTCGATGTGCATAAAAAATGTAAATACAGTCCCACATCTATTTTGTTCATAGTGAGTGCCATCTCATTAACTGATTAGTAACTTATTAATGCACAGTACTATGATATCAATGGCATTTCTAATAACTTAAAATTCATGTAAACTAAAGACAACGACAACAATTTTCCTGACCAGTTTCGATGCACTCAAAACAGTCTCCAATTTGCTCCAGAAAGAGCAAGTGCTGCTTCGGTGCATCTTTCAAACAACATGTCAATGGGCCTAAACTCACTCACTCACTCATCTTTTATACCGCTTTATCCTGTATTCAGGGACACGGGGGGCCTGGAGCCTATCCCAGGAGACTTAGGGCACAAGGTAGGGTTCCAATCCATCACAATGCACACACACACACAATGTAGGGAGAAAAAAGTGCTTCAAAAAGTGCCTGTTCATTTTAACCATACTGCTCGACTGCCTTATTTTCACTATAAAAACCTTCTCCTTTGTTTCATTATAAAAAATGATGATCTCCGGTGCTCAACATTACAACGTTGGCAGGTTGGATGTCTTCTAAAGAACGAAAGTAAATAATGGTATAGTCATTTTGTAGCATTTCTGTCACAGCTTTTTACATCTAACATTAGGATGGTATATTTATGGCATAATTTATGTTTTTATTTTGACCAAAACCAGATTTCCAGGCACTAATACTCTGTCTTTAATATGAGAATTTTTGAAGCAGTGATTTATACATTGCTTCATAATGATCTATATGTTAAGCGTACTTACTAACACACTGATTGGCAGAGTCTGCAGTGGCACGAGCCCATGGCCGGTCCTGGTAGAACGGAGCACATTGTTGGCAATCTGTCCCAGCAGTGTAGTGCTCACACACACACACCAAACGACCTTGTTCATCTGGTGCACACTCGCTGCCGTGCCCATTACACTTGCATCTGTAAGGTTCAAAAAGTGACCACAAGGTGAGGTGGGAGTAGACGAAAAAAAATCCCCTCAATAAATAAAGGTTTGTAGAAATAATGTATTTTTGTATGTGTTGAGAATTTAATGGGAAAAGAGTTGCGCAAATTTCTGATTTAATTCTTGATACTTGTACACATTTGTTTGGCTGTCTAAGCTAAGCGACCACCCAGACGCTCAAACACACAAACACACACACACACACACACACACACACACACACACACACACACACACACACACACACACACACACACACACACACAGACCCATGTGTTCCCAGACTCCACACGCAGCATTCCTTTTTACCGTATCCTGTTTACAATGTAAAAAACATTAATTGAAACAAGCTTTGTTTCTGCTGCAGATCAGATTGTAGGTTTCTGCTTAAAAACGTCTTTCTGTTTATTATATGCATCTCAGTATACACAAATGTATAAATGTGCTGCGTGTAAGTAAGTGTGTTTGTGTGGGTATTTGTATGCAGATGACTTTTGCATTGACTCACAGTCTCAATAATATGTTTTTTTGTGTGTGTGTGTGTGTGTGTGTGTGTGTGTGTGTGTGTGTGTGTGTGTGTGTGTGCGCGTGCGCGCATGTTTGCGCATCTTTGTTAGTGAACATCACCTGCCCCCGACAGAAAAGTCAGAGATAGCATAAAAGTAGGAGCGCAGCACTTTGGGGTCCTTGAAGAACTCATCTCCAAAGGTGTTCAGTCTGTTTAAAGAGATCAGTAGGTCTGTTGCTGTCACCCATTCCTGCGGATAGACAAAAAGGGGAGAACAAACAGGGTTTTGGTGGATCCAGAACTTAAGGCACAAGTCATGAATAAACCCTGGATGAGATGCAAATTTACACACACCTATTCTCACACTCATTCACAGCAATGGGCATGCACACTTTTGGGAGGCTGTAGCAGAGACCACAGAGGAAAACCCCCCAAAATAGCTAAACTCTATTTTGCTAAACTCCATTAACCCAAGCTTAAAGTTGGAACCTGCTGCGCCACTGCACTGCAGATTTGTTGTGCTGTTTTTTCTCCCTATTTGTAGTCTTACCCCATCCTGTAATGCTGAGGTTTTTATATGTATTTCGATTAATTTTTATTTGTGTGCAATTTAAAATGTTGAACATCACTGTGGGTTATTAAATAAAAACAATTATGAAACCAGCATGCGATTTAAACCGAATTCTCCTACCTTGTACTACTGGTACTGTGATTAGTTACTACTTTTTTATAATGTGTGTCAACTTTTCTCGTTGTTTTACTTATCTTGTTTTACCTTTCCAAGAACTTCATGATACTTCAGACAATGTACAGGTATAATGAATGCAAAACATGACCCAAATTTATACCTACTAAAGTTAACCTTTTGTACTTTGACCCTGTCCCCGAGAAAGAGGAGCAACTGAGCATATTGGTAGAAGGATGCTGAGGTTGGAACTGCCAGAAAAGAGTGATTTACAGATGAGAAATCGAAAAAATGATCGGATAAAGATTATGTTTTGCCTTAAAACAACTCTAGCATGTTATAATACACTTATACCACTTCAAATCATTCTTTCAGTAGTGAAAAAATTAAGTAATCCTAGTAAAAAGTTTCTATCTAAAAACACAATCTATCGTGCTTATTTAAACTGAGCAAGATGCTTATTAGAAGCTTTTTTAAAGGTAGATTATTCAATCCTGAAGTTTAAAAAAAATCTGTCCAGTGGTCATTTTAAGACACGCCCGTAGTTTGATCCTTGAGCAGTAATTTATAATTTGGAACATAAACTCCTTATAACTTCACCTCTACTCAACATTTTGATTTCATTTATGATGCAGGTTTAACTTCAGGCAAATTAAAAAGTACATTTTGCCAGTTTTGTCCAACCAGTTTTGCATGATGTAACAAAAGCTGGCTGGACGGACGGACGGACGGACGGACATGATATGAAGATAGAAAATTTTCTGAGGCTGGATTCAAGTCCTCCAATGTATGAAACGGAAAGATATCATTCTGCCACTGCTGGGTCCATGAGCAGGGCCCGTACGTACTATTAGTTGGGACCTCTGGAGCAGACCGGGTTAAGGTTCTTAGTCATGGACCCAACAACGGCAGAACTGCAGGCTCTATTAAGTATAATTGCAAGCAAATTGTATGTTGAATTTTTTGTCTTGTAAAATATTTACTGTTGATTTTAGATACTTAATAGCATAAATTTATAATTCCCAGAATGCTCTTGTGTCAGATATGTACAGTAAATGGTCTGAATATTATTTTTCTTAAATAAGGTTCTTTACTAAAATGATGTACTTTAAATCTCATAAGCATCTCACTTAGCCAGAACAGCAGAGCACGATCATATGTACTCCTCTATCTTCATTCTAGAAGCCATAATGTTAACAGGGAATGTGTTCTGGCATATCAACTGCTGAATGGCCACATTTCAAGTAATATTGCTGATTCAAGGGCTAACCTTTAAAAAGTAAAACCCAGTGATCTAACCATTCCCAGCTGAATATAAGTGTGTGGCCCGTGGATGAAGAATGGAGAAAAAGAAAAGCTTCCTTATCACAGCCTGACATTTTAGCTACTGTATTGTTTTCATTAATAGAGTTTACACTCAGTTGGGCAGGCAGAAATATTAAGGATATTAAGTATTTCCTGCCAAAGAATAAAAACCAAGGGAGAGTAATACATATAAAGATTTTCAGAATCTTACTGTGGCCAGTTTTTTTTTTTTACAACGATGAGTACAGACAAAGAAACAATCTTCAGAATTCCTCTTCCTCAACCTTTTGCTTTCCTGTTGTCAAGAGTGGATTTCAACACAGTCAATAGAGTACCATCTTTTCTTATTCTTTTATTTCTACATCATAATGGTTCGAATCTGAGATGCTGTGAATTAGTGATTTTTGAGCCTGGTAACTTTAAATGAATTTCTCTTCTGCAGCAGAGGTAAGTTTTGGTCTTGCTTTTCTGGGATGGTCTCCATGGGAGCCAGTTTCATTATGGTGGTTGATGGGTTTTGCAAATGCACTTGACAATAGCACTCTTACAAGAACTGTTTCAGAACAGATGAACTTCATGTCTTAAAATAACAACTGACAGTTGTTGTTATTACTTACCTAGAGCCGTATGTTTTATTTCATAGTTTTAAATTTAAGACTTGACCAGCACCTCAATTCACCATCCTACTTTCATCATCTGCCTTTTATAGATAAAACTTTGGGGATGCATAGACAATGGAGATAGGACAGGTAGTTTATCCTTATTTAAAAAACTTCTTTGTATAATAAAATTTCTTTAATAAACTTCTTTATCTAACACATGTTATTTATTATTAGTATTTAAATTCATCATATTATTTCATACAGTATATGACTACTTTATGTGTCTTTCTTGAAAGGTCACATCATACATACACTAAATGTTTCATGGTGAATCCCATTACTCTTGGAAGCTATCTGAGGTTCAGAGGACCGTAGTTACATAAAAGTTCAGAAAAAAAAAGTTCAGAAATAAAAGAATCTCCTGATGCATTGGAAAAAGGAAAGGTGGTATATTTGCAGGTTCTGAATAACTCTGAATAAAAATAGAAAGAGAAATTGCCTGATAGGATGCTGATGACTCATCCTTGGCTCATAATTTTGCTTGGAGTTTTGTGCACTTGTGAATCACTATGTGCTGCTGGGAATCGTCCTGTTAGGTACACTGAAGGTTGCTGTGGATCATACCACTAAGACATCCAAATGATTGTGCACCAAACAAAACAATAGTTTTCCCCCTAGATTCGCCTGTATCATAGTATTAAAAATTCACACTAATTACTTCTGCTGTTATCATAAAAGCATTTCGCAGAAACCCTAATCCAGGGCGACATTTTTACATCTCATTTAAGGGCTAAAAACCTTAGTCAAAGCTGAACCGTGGCAACTTGATAGTGGTGAGGTTACAATCTGTGATCTTCCAATCAGTATTCCTTACTGACTGAGCTACATCTCTTTCACTTAAATAGAAAATGTTCGTCAACATCATCGTAATGTATTGTGAACTTACACCATGTTCATAACAGATTGCATCAAGATAAGAACAGAAAAAAACTAAAAGCAAATGAAGAAAATAAATCTTTAGTGACTTTGAACCCATGGTTTTGTGTACTTTAAGCAATTGGTCAACCAGCTGGATGTAGTTTGGTGCTTTATAGTTGCTAAGAAATCTTTCAAACATTCTAGAATTCCGTTCAATTGTCTTCAAACTACCTGTCAAAAAAGTCTTCCTTTATCTTGCTTTCTGTTGGAAAACATCAAGATCAAATCTGAAGGAAAAAAAAAGAGAAAGAAACAGGCCCAAGTTTTATATGTAGAGTATGAGCACTTCTTGTTCACTATTCTTTCCTGGAAGCAAATTTTTGTAATGGATAATTCTTTTTTTTAATTAATAAGATTTTTTTTACTTCATTTTTAATATAAACTCAGTGACTTTGTAGTCATTTATTTTCTTAGACTATATCTTTCTTCAGCTTTTTTTTCAGCTTTAGCTTGTTTTTTGTCATGTAGTAGCTAAAAGACTGAAATGAAGAATACTTCATTAAAAATGTATTTTAATACTTGGCTGATCATACGAAAGATAAATAAAAACAGAAATCCAACAAGGCAAACACTAAAAACAAGTACAGGGTGGGCCATTTATATGGATACATCTTAATAAAATGGGAATGGCTGGTGATATTAACGTCCTGTTTGTGGCACATTAGTATATGTGAGGGGGCAAACTTTTCAAGATGGGTGGTGACCATGGTGGCCATTTGGAAGTCGGCCATCTTGGATCCAACTTTTGTTTTTTCAATAGGAAGAGGGTCATGTGACACATCAAACTTATTGGGAATTACACAAGAAAAACAATGGTGTGCTTGGTTTTAACGTAACTTTATTCTTTCATGAGTTATTTACAAGTTTCTCTTTGTTCACAGCCATTGACATGTCGAAGAGGTTAACACGTGATGAGCGGATCGAAATTGTGTTGATATCTGGTGAACGCAGTAACCGAGTCATTGCAGCAGATTTCAATGCAAGACACCCTACGAGACCACCCATCTCCCATGCTACAGTTAGCAAACTGCTTGCTAAGTTTCATGAAACTGATTCAGTGGTGGATTTGCCAAAATGTGGACGCAAGAAAACTGTCACTAATGAACAAACATCAGTGGCTGTCCTAGCTTCATTCAACAAGAGCCCACAGCGTAGCACTCGCCGCAGGTCACTGGAGAGTGGCATTAGTCGAACATCCCTTCGGCGGATATTAGCTACTCACAAATGGCACCCTTACAAACTCCAGCTACTGCAGCATCTCAACGAGGATGACCCAGATCGGCGCACACAATTTGCAGAATGGGCAAAACAAAAATTGGAACAGGACCCTCAGTTCACGCAGAAGATTTTGTTCAGTGATGAGGCAAACTTTTATGTGAATGGTGAAGTTAACAAACAAAAACACCGCTATTGGTCTGACACTAACCCACATTGGATAGATCCCTCCAAGACTGTTGGAACAAAAAAAGTGATGGTATGGTGTGGTATATGGGGTAAAAAGATAGTGGGGCCATTCTTCATCAATGGAAACCTCAAGGCCACTGGATATTTAAAATTGCTACATGATGATGTGTTTCCCTCTTTATGCACTGAAGCTGGCACGTTCCCTGAGTTTTTCCAGCAAGATGGTGCACCACCACATTATGGGTGTCAGGTCCGAGCATTCCTAGATGAACAGGTTCCTGAAAAGTGGATTGGTCGTCGTGGGCCAGTTGAATGGCCCCCAAGGTCTCCTGATCTGACCCCCTTAGACTTTTATCTTTGGGGTCATCTGAAGGCAATTGTCTATGGTGTGAAGATACGAGATGTGCAGATGTGAGATTACTTGTTAAAAAAAACAAAGTCTGTGGTACCAGCGTCATGGTCTAATGCTGTTTAGTGAAGGCTGTGAGAGGCAAGTAAACGAAAGGACGCACACCAGAGGAGAAGGTGGCTAATTATTGTCTGTGTAATTGGAAACTGGAATTCTGATTCTTTGGCCAGGAAGTGTATGAACTCTTTCATTTAATGTCATATGCTGAACTCTGCGAAAAAAAAACAAAAACAAAACTTTTGAATAGGAATTCCAAGCTAAGGGTGTGTTTTGTTTTAGATTTTAGAACGTGTTAGTCTTTGATCCTAAGCCTTTGTCTACCATGTTATTCATCTACCATGTCCCTCCTAAAAATGACCTCTTGAGCGCAAAAACATGACTAAGAAGGGTTTTGAGAGGGAAGTGGTGCTCCTACAGTAGTGCAGGGAAGCAAAGTGCTGCGTGAAGAACATTGGAAGAGCGATGTTCCTCAGTGGAACAACAATGTGGACTGATGTGATGGCAAAGCAAGGAGATGGAGTGATGTCCTCAGTAATGCAAGGAGTCGGAGTAGGTAGGCGAAGTGACTTCCATTTGGAGCCGGGTTGTGTAACAACATTCGATTTAAAGCAGCAAGATGATGTGAGACCCATGGCAAGCCTGTGAACAGACGAAGTACCACTCTCTGTAGGAGGTCATGAGGATGTCCTTAGTATAGCAAGAAAGTGAGGAGACATCCTCTTGGAAAGGTTGGAAAATGACTCTGCCACGAACAAGGACCCCTCTCAACATATTTTGTGAACCATTTCCACGGGGCTCTTTCCTTCCTGGTTGCTCCCAAGTCAGGCAAATTCTTTCTTGGCTAAACAATCCTTTGCATAAATTATCTAGGTCTAGTGTTCTCACATGATTTTGAGGTGAGATTAGATGCTAGGCAAATAATCTTCATTTTTATAGCAATTAAGACATAAACAAAGTAAATAACCAGACTATGGACATGATCAAGGATATGACATGCACAACTCCTATGGTCTTAAAAATCAGATATATATGCCACAAAAATGTCAAATGCTTGTCGCTGCCTTTTTCTTTTCCTTTGCTGAATTTTAAATGACTAAAATTTTGAAATATTTTGAAATATTGCACAGCCTTTCAACCTCATCATTACTAACAGGACAGGTCACAGGGCATTATTATCATAACATTAAACATTTAAATATTTGCCCCTTTTTATTCATATAAAGCATTATTTAATTGTCTGGTCCAAAGATTATTTGCTGTACAGGAAGAAAGCAATCTTTGAAAGGTTGATCATTACTACCCTTATTGGCTTATTGTGCAAATGGCAGCAAGAGCCTAATTAATGATTTTTCTTGCTTCTCGTTTTCCTACAGGCTTCATTAAAGCCATTGACTAGGGAGAAACAGAGTTTAATGGCAACCTCTTGAGTTTTCTTCTGAGCACAAAGATGTGGGAGGAATAGTAAAGAATCATGGTGCATGTAAACATATGCACCACCTTTAGGGGTGGAACATAAAAGAATCACATTATGATAAATGTGCAGCATATGGCATCTGCTTACAAATTTGCACTTTGAAATGATATTTGAATGAAATAAATCATTGCACAACTGTTCAAGTATTACATTATTAGCCAGGGAAATGTCTTTACAATGCACTTACATAATGATAGCTATTGCTCGCATATTATAATCAATGTTAAACCGCATCACTAGAATATTGTCCATATAAATGGACCTCTTTGTCCATTTATTATTGTTTTTGTTCTTCTACACTAAGGCTATGTTCACATTACAAGCCACATTACTCAATTCAGATTTGTTTCATGACGATTCATATTCATAATGACAAGTGACGTTTATCTGACTCTAATGTGGATGTGTCTGTCCTCTTTATCTGTTTTGTAACACTTTCTTTCTGCTTTAACTTAATATTTAATATGAATCACTTAATCCGTCATTCCTGCCCAGTTTTTTGGTAAAGCACCTGAAGTACACAGTGCAGAGGCTCATTCCACATTCCAATTTTTGATTTATTATTATTATTATTTTATTGCTTCAGTTCACAGTACCTTTTCGTCTTTTGTGCACTCTCATTTTCATTCTCCTTCAAAGCTGGCCTTCCAATTTAACACCCAGCTCTTCATGCTCACTCAGGAAGAGAGTGAGAGCAAGAGAGAGTAGAGAAGAACATACCCAGCATTTTAATAGATTACAGAACAAATCAAATTTGAATTCCTGAAGCAGCTTTCATTTTTGTGTTGATCTTTAATGGAGGGGGAGAAAAAAAAACCCTACAATAATGCCATACAAACTGGAAAACAGGTCCCCTTAGAGGTATTGAATTAATTCTGCGGAAATAGCTAAGCACTGGGTTACAAGGTGACCGTTTGTTATTCCAGTCAATTTATTTAGCCATGATGAAGTGAGAGGAAAGAAAAAACCCAATACATTAGCATACATTCATGCATTTACTCTAATATCAAGATAAACAATACCACCTGAAAAGATGAATACGAAAATTTAAGATGATTGCAGGAACTCAATCAAGTAAAATAAACAAATGAAAATATTAGGAACATAGGGACAAAGTAAATGTGCACAAAGATAAGTGCAGCAAGAAGGCAGGGGGAAGTGCTATTCTGCATCCACCCTGCTCCATAGACAAAAAATAGGACTAAAGCAAGATACCATAGAGACTACTAGCGTACTCAAGTACTGTACTCAAGCTACTGTAGGGATTGCTGTAAAGTGCAGTAAAGTTACGTGTAAGACATGAAATCTCCTATTATGAACCTAAATATAACTTGTAAACATACAATTTTTTTGTAAACAGTAGCAAACTGGCCTAAATTTCATAAACTCACATATATGACTTTTGTTGTACAAGAATATTAACACCCCATAGGACTCACTCTGATCTGCTGATCAGGGCTGCGTTTCCCAAAAGCATGGTAAGCCTAAGATGTTCGTAAAAATGATCGTTATGAGAGTTATGAGTGCACCTACTGGACAACCGGCAAATTGCACCTAAAATTTACTTCTCTTCAAAGTCATTTTTTCATTTTCTATGTTCTAGTCATTACACAATTCAATATAGAAATAATAACGAATAAAGAAATAAAATAAAAATGACATAATAAATGTTAGAATGAAAGAAGTACACTGTTGTATATGGACATTTCGAGGGTAGTACAAATGTATGTATTGAACATGTCTTGGTTGATCATCATGAAGTCTCATCTCAACTTCAAATTCAATATAGCAATAACATCGCAGATTTTTTGTTTTCAGTTTTTCTTTATTTTGTATGACTGCCCTTAAACCTGCTGAAAATTATATGTAGCTCCACCTCCTCTAAAAATAATATTAATTTCATCTTTTTGAAGATCGATGACTTCTCGATTCTGTGCGCGCTCGACCTAAGTAGTACTTAAAGCAGGGCCAGGTGCAATTGTGTTAAATGCATTTTTGGGAAACGCACATGAAACAATAGCAAACGTTCGCAAAATGACTCGTAGAAAACGTTCTTAAGCGCTAAGATCAATCGTTATCGGGAAACGCAGCTCCGATCTGATCTAGGACTCACTCTGATCTGCTTTCACACAAAAAGCTCACTACCAACCATGATGCTCGTCATTCATTACATATGACACATTTGAACATTTTGCACACCGTAGAACTGTGAACTTTAAACTACGACTTTGCACATTATTCATATATATTTTATATATATTTTTACATTCCTATTTTTATTTTATCATATTATTATTTGTACATAATGTAAATTTAAAATACTTTTTTTAGCTATATTTTTTCTATATTCAAATTTGTAAAATCTTTTTTTTATATTATTTATATTCTGATTGAAAATATTTGCTATTTTTAAATTTAGTCAAATAAGCATTTTACTTCATATACTGTATTTATGTATGTATGTGACAAATAAAATGTAAAATTTAAATTTGATAACCACAGCAAATAGTGCAAATATTGTCACTGTTACTATTTAGCAAAATTCATTTAATCCTTCTTTCTTGAAAGATGTAAAAGAGTCACAATTCCAGGTTAAGATTATACCATCTTTGCAAGAATTGGCTTTAGTTAATTCAATATACAGATGCATTCACTTGTTAAAGCATACAGTGAAATGGTACAGCTCACTATTTGAGAAAGAAAACATCCATTACTTTTTGTTAGTTTTTATGTTTGTTTAAATATATTTTGTATGTTCAAGCCCAACTCTGACTTTTATGTGTATAAGAGATGTTAAGGTCATGAAATCAAGAGCGGTAAAATGGATTCATGATAGGATAAATCTTTAATGTTTTGTCATGGCTTATTTTCATACTACCTTTTTTGCATCCAAACTCGAGCTATTATCACAGTGCGCCTCTTTGCTAATAAACAATTTTGCTAATCTTTCCTTTTTTTTTATTAATACATTTTCATTATTTTAATTGTAAAAAATATTAAATCAAATAATCCATTACACACACACAAAAATAATGCTGTCCACATGTTTTTATGAGGTAGCAGTCCATTCACTAATTGTAATTCAGCTGTATTAACTAACTAAAGTACATTATATTCAGCACACACATTTCACATAAGCTCAATTTCATGACCTCAATATACAGTACCATTTAAATTCTATGCATTCTATACAAATATAATTATTTTAGAGAATAATAAGTTTTATTATTTGTATTATTTTAGTAATATTACACTTTACTTTTGTCTCAATATTATTGAAAACCACCATACATTATTACATTTGAAAGAAGAGGGGAAAAATTGTAACAGTCCACATTTTCTATCTCTATTTTTTTTTATTGCTTGTATTCATGGCAGTAATCTAAGTGCTTTTAAGAGACCTTGTTCTCTGTCAGATTTAGAAATGTGTCTGATATTTCTACTCAAGGCAAATTTGGCAACCATGGAGGGATGGACTATGTACAGTACATTCAGCTTAGTTTTATAATGTGAGAAACCCCAGAAATTGTGTTAAGTAGAAATGTACTACTATAACCATACACCAGACCACTGCAGAGCAACAATTATGTGCATGGCACTACACGCAATCATGGGGGCATATAAATAGTAACTTTTAGTCATGGTTCAGTTAATGGATAAATGTCCTCTAAATACTGTACATATTTGCACTGTAGAGCTCAAAAAGCTGGTTATTGTCTCACAGTACCCTTCTGTTGACCATTAAAATAAATGGGTGATTTATACAGAAATAATATTGGGAAAATGTTGTAATTGGAATACAGAGATAGAAATGAAATGCACAGCAATAAAGTTCCCATGACTGCTATTCGTAAATGATAATAAAATACAGTATATTAAAAAGAAATGCAGCAAACATACCCTTTGTGAATGTAACTGAGATTTTCAGGCCATACAATGAAATAGTTTCTGTTATCACAAATGTTTTCAAATTATAACAACAAAAATTGAGTTATCACTAATCGTCTCTCGCTCTCTTAATAATTACAAAAAAAACAAACAAACAAAAAAACACTCAAGTTGTATTTACTGAGAAAGTGGAAACTTCTCTCAAGACTTTCCAGTGCAAGGAAACTTTAAAAAGAACACCTGGGACTCCTTCCATAAAAGTTAAATAAATGTCTTCTCCAAAAACAATTATAAATGATTCATCTTAGACTATGTGGCGCCTCCACCCCATGTGGCGAGTCCCTGTGCAAGATACCAATAAACAATAAGGCATTGCAACCATAACATGAGATCAATCTTTAAACCTAGAATGATAAACAAGTACTGTAAGTGTGCTAACCTGAAGCACTGGGCTCTGGTCAAAGTTGTAAGCACTGGGTCTTCCTTCAAGGGTAGAAAAGGCTACGTTTCCTCCTGTCAGGGGAGAGATGTCACTGAACTCGTCGGTACAAAGTGCCGTTCTCTCTTCTTCTCCAGGCCGAATGAAACCCTTGGAATCCTTGCCATAGGTCTTACGACAAGACGCACTATAGTACTGGTATGGCTGCCATGGTGCTGTCTCATTTGTACGCTTGTAAATAGCAAAGCTCTCTGGACGGCTGGTGTAGAACTTCAAGCGGACGTATGTGATCTCATAGGCTTTACCTGTAAAGAACAAGCACAGTTTATTCAGAGGATTCAAGGAGGATATAATTCTGCAGTTGCTTTAACTCAAATAAGTTACCACTGCCTTTTGTTTTTAGTGCCATCTCTTTATTGGTCTATAGTACTCTTAATTTGATTGCCTATGGAGACGGATTTTTATTACCGGTAAACCATTTTGAGTTCTAATGAAGTCAATGAAGCAAAGAGCTTATTTAGCTTCTACAATTCAAAAAAACTGTGTAATTACATAATTAGCCCAGAGCAATATTTGACTAATGCAGACAAGTCATGTTCTTTACTAGGAACAGAAATAGTACAAGATTCTTCAAAAATTTGGTAAACAAAGAAAAGCCCATGCCTAGAAATATAGATGATTATTAAGCAGATAGCATGTCCTGAAATATAACGCTATTCTGGAGCTAATTTGGTGGTGGGTGTTACATTGACATCATAGGTGGACATTGTTAGGACAGTTGGTCTGGTGGTTAAAAGGATAAAAATATGAATGTAATTAATAAAAATAATTCATGGCCTCAAACATTAGAGAGGGAAATTTTCTTTTTCTCTTATGTATTGTTTCTCATCAATGTTTAATGCCATTTCAATGAAAAAAATGTGGAGAATTAAATGGGAAAATTATTTGCCTGTCCTCCCAAGCATGACAGAAACTGTATTTTTTTCTGTCCAGGATGAGCCATGCAAATGGAAAACATATACAAAACAAGCTCATCTAAAGGACACTTGAATTCAACGATACAGACAACCTATGCAGCTTGAGGACCACTCACGAGTAATACCATGCCACTTGTCCTTGCCAACCAGTTTGCTCATTTTGGATACTACTCGGAGATGTACAATGACCATCACCGAAGTCTGCTTGTTAATATTACAGGAACTGAAATATTGCACATTGCAACAACTCCATAAATGATCTAACAAAAGGTTTATATTACTCATAATATGTATATCACTCATATATTTTATTTATCTGTACAGCTCATCTGTCATCTCAGCATATGTGTGGACTGTAAAATTGCTATGGTTTCTTTTTCCTCTCTTAATTTATTTTTTCTTTTCTCTCCCGACTTTAATCTCCAATCTGTTCCTGATAAGCAAACGTGTGTGCATTTGTGTAGTGGTGTGGCGGTGGCGTGGTGTGAGGGGTCTGGCAGATGTGTGCCCAGGGCTTTGGTTGGTGCTCGTGTTGAGGTGTGGTGGGAAGGATGGGTCTCTTTGGCTTTGGTCATGGCATACAGTAGGTTGTACCAGATTGGCTGGTTTTAGTTTCTTGGTAGCTGCAGCAGAATGTGGTCTTCTACAGTACTGTTAATGTTGACCCATCCACCTATGTAGAGTAGAGTCTGACCATTTTGATATGATCTCTAAAATGGTATTCTAGCCTGCAGTCCTTCCGTACACAGGATGTGTATGCAGGCTAAGGGGAATAGGCTTTTTTTCGGACATCTGGCTGACCTGCCTGGCGGTACATTTACAGTAAACATTGCTGCCCTGAAGGTTAATTCTCATTGGCATCATTATCAACACATACAGTAGTCATCGTGTAAGAAAGCATAAATGCATTTTGGAAGCCACTGAGTGGCGATTGACATGAAACAATCTTCTCCATTTGGTTCAGTGCTTTATTTTGTGGGTTTGTATCTCCCCTGACATCATCTTGTAGGAGGGTCATGTAGGTCACATCAGTGGTATTACAAATTGACAGGATTATGACTCACTCTTCTCTTAACCTTTAAAAATGCCATGAATTTAATTTTATATGTTCACAGCAGATACCTGAAATAACAAAATTACGTGTCACAAAAAAACAGAATGTGAAGACATCAGAAAATAAGAACCGCTATAACACCAAGTAGGCAGGGAAAAACCGTTAGAATGCTATATAGTAGTTAAAGAACGAAAAAGATGAACCTAAGATCAAATTATATCAGCAGATAAAACAAGTGACTGGATTCATTATTTACAGTATCATTACTTATTATGTTTCAGATTTTAGTCATAAAACTCATACTTAAGTTCAGCACAGTTAAATTGTAATTTAGTCCCCTAACTAGAACCCTGTAACCACATGTCACCTTATAAATAAATCTCTTACATGATTTACAGAACATCTGAACCATTATTATTTTTATAGTTACCCTTCAAACACATTTTGGTTTTATTCTCCCAGGCTTCACAGAATGTTATCGTTATCCATGTAAAAACTTTATAATAAAATATGTAGGGTGAGCAGAACAGATCTTCAGGGAGGTGCTACAGATGGGAAAGGAATGCAGATCACGGTAACTGTTGAGCAGCCTGATGTTGGAAGCCATATTTCATATCTATACCACTTTATCCTGTAGACTAGTCTTGGGGGGCCTGGAGCCTACTGCAGGTGACTTAGAGCATAAGGCAGGGTACAGTACATCCATCAACAAACCAAGCAGCGCCAATTAGCCAATATGCATGTCTTTGGAGCGTAGGAGGAAACCAGAGTAACCGGAAGTCACAAGACAGTACTAACCACTAAGCCACCGTGCTGCCGGTCTATTTACATTACAAGACATCTAATTGTCAAGTTATTTTGTAAATTACTTAAAATGTGTAATATGTATGGGGTCATAACATAGGCAGGAAGCAACATACACAAGCGCTCCTTTCACACAACGTTTTAAGAGAAGAATATTGGGCCGTTATTGTGCATCTGTATTCTCTAATGGAAAGAACAAAAGGCAGAGTTGGGTGACATACTGTAGCTGTGTTTGCCTTTGAGCCAGGTCAGTAACTTTAATAAACAGTAAACAGTTAATCCACAGATATCTTATACAGAGTACAGATGTTCCCACTGAACCTGATTATTATTAAAAGCCATAGTGGAACAAAAATAATTAATCAAAGGATTGATTGATCAGCAGTTTTTCAACTCATATTAAATTTTTTTAAAAAAATGTTTCAAAGAGAAATTGACAGCACTGGGTTCACTGAAGCATTAAAAATTTATATAAGATGAAAGAACAACCTTTTCCAGACAAATCCCACCTTTTCTGTTATTATTGGTTACAAGAATCTGATTTTATGTATGATTGGCTAAAGCATGAAAGGCTGTAACATAAGAGGCAATCCTAGAGTGCAAAGGCAGATATAAATTCAGTGTTTTTTTAGTACAGTTAAGAGAGCGGCCTGTGAGCAGTGCTGCTTTTGGTGAGTGATTTAAATGTGCATGGCGATCAAATGCACCTCAACACTCAATTCATCTGCCCTTTTTTTTATTAAAGCAATGGTGTGCATGAATTTGACACTTTTTATAAACATCAGACCCCTTCTAACTACAGAGAGCTGATGCGCTCCTTGAAAGCTTTGGACTGTCTCTGTCCCATTATAAAATTATACATTATATTACTGGCTGGACTAATATGTTTACAAACTCCAATTTCAGTCTAGCTAACACAATTAGCATGGACTAACTAATGTCATGTAAACATACTGGCTGTGTGAATTACATGGGCATATTGCTAATTAAGGGAATTACATGGGCATATTGCTAATTGAGGGGGTCGTCTTATCGGCCTTACTGTGAAAAACAGATTTTATTAAAATGAAGGCATGGTAAGACTTTGCACTGCGATGACACAAGAATCCAGAACCAGAACCAAGACCAGAACCAGAAATAAGACCGCCCCTCCCCCGAAGTTCACCAGTGTATTCAGTGGCTGTGTCAGCTTTGTGTCTTTTTTTTTTTGGTCTTCCTCTGTATGCATTTAAGAGGAAATGTAACATTTATTACTGTTACYGTGTTAACGTTACACTCAAACCTTCAGCCAGGTCTGTGCTATAACATGCTAGTTTATCTGACAATAGCTGCTAGCTAGCCAAACCAAAGAACCCCACCTGTGTATGAAAGAAACTGCAAAAATTTCTGAGCCTTTTAGCTTTCTTTGTAGAATGCTTGCATGGTGTATGAAGTGATGAATGAAAGCTAAACTGTTAACTGTAGTGCCAGCATGACGCTAGCATTTAGCTAGGTTGCTAGCGTTAGCAACCACATATCAAAAGCTGAGGTGTTACAAAACACTAATATTCTTACAAATCTGCATACTAGGCAACCCTTTTGATTTTTTCCATAAACTTTTACTTTCTTTAATTTCTTCCTTTCTAATGTTGGAACCGACACCGTGGAATATCTCCAGCAGGCTGAAGTGTCGAAGCCGTATCCCTACATCCTGATGTTGGGAGATAATGACCAGCACTGCTCTCAGGCATTAGTGCTTCTCAGTAATGTATCGTAATGATGTCACTGTTGAACTTGTTTTGTATTATCTGATCTTGTGCTTTTGAAAAATAAATATAAACATTTTTCTATGATTTGTACATCTAATTGGGTGTTGTTTATTGAATATATGTATGGTTTGCAAAACTTAGTTTTTTTTTTTTTTTGTGATCGACCAGTATATCAAAGTAATTTAACTGTTTAAACTGTTTTACCCATAGACGTGTAAAACATAATAATAACCTATTTGTGAGGTAGAATTAGTCGAGCATTATAGTTAAATATGACCTAGCATTTGGATTGACTATCTTACCCATCTTGCTGGGTTAAATAAATAATCCATTTTGCTGGGTTAAATTAACCCAGCATGTAGTTGATCCAATATTTATCCAGCAGCTGGTTAAAAACAACCCTATGAAGTTAGCTGTCACTAGTTAACCGAACTCCAACCCAGCAAGCTGGGTTAAACAAAAAGTACCCAATTACCTGTAAATAACCCAGAAAAACGACCCAACAGAGGCAACCCAGCGTTTGGGTAGTAAAAAGAACCCAGCATTTTTTAGTGTGTAATAATCATATATAATAATAATTTATTATAACATTTCGACAGAACAAAAAGCTCACATTGTCCAATCAAAGTATTTTAAAAAGTGTTTTGATACACTCAAAGGTGCATGCTGGTACTGGTATCTGGTACTTAGAATACCAATACACCTAACACCATAGGACTAACAAAAAGAAAGCAGTTGCTTTTTTTTCACTCAAGGAAGTATGTGGATATTTTTTTAATAGAAATACAAGATGAGTGTAGTAATAGAAATTTATAATAGAAATACACAAATGAGGTGATTTACTCAGATGAGTGTAGAACACAAGATAAAGAACACAAATGAGTGGATACAGACAGACTCAAACATGAATACAGGGCTGAAGGTCATCTTTGACAATGCTGTAAAAAATTTAAAATTTGAGTATTTTTATTTTGCATATTTGTCACACTTAAATGTATCGGATCATCAAACTAATTTTAATATTACACAAAGATAACCAGGGTAAATACAAAAAGTTGTTATTAAATGATGAAAAAATCTATCCAAACCTACTTCATATTATTATTATTATTATTATTATTATTATTATTATTTTGCTGCTTCCAACATCTGAAATCGTCCCCATATGAAGACATACAAAGAATAGAAATTTTAATTTAATTAAATTAGGTGAAAGAAAATTATTTCACATTAGATTAGATAGGTGTTCTGTTGCGTTTCACTGTACTAAGTATCTAGGTTGACTATTTGCCAGGCATCGCTCATGCTAACATGCCCTTCCATCTCTTATGCACCAACATGAATTGCTCAATGGCTTGTTGGAGAAGCATAATGAAATGCATTCAGGGGAGTTTACAGCACATTGTAAATAGAGACATACCTGATTGAGACATGAGATTTATACTCTAATAAGAAATAAACCGAGATGTGCGTGCTTCCATGTTATGATTACAACATCTACCACTTGAAGTCTAAACACTAGTGTTTTATTACAGAAGGATGTTTATGATTCAGGAGACTAAACCATCCTGTATGTGCAATGAACTTGAGGAGCTCAACTATTATATGTCTACGTGTCTTAATTAAATACTTTCAACCAGACACAGGATTTCTGAGTATCACCTCTTGGTATATGATATTATTTGAATACATAACCATCTAAACCACATTCCTGTCTGCCACTTATGGGAAGCTTTAATCACCATCAAATAAAATTTGACTAAGCTCCATCTGAAGCCTAGAGTTTCTCATCTTCCTCTACAGACATTTTATGAATTCTTATATATATTTCAAAGACATTTTATCCACCGAGGTGCCAACATCACTAACAAGAACATCAGGCATATCAGGGAGAGAGGGGGGGGGGTGATGAACTGAGATGTTTTCATATTTAAATATCTGACTTCAATAACAACAAAAAATTGTCATTATACTTTTATTGCTAAATTAAAGGGGGAATTTTTAAAGAAATTAATCATGTCAATCTAAATAATAACTATATATGGTATATAAATAATTATGTATTTTAAGTAAATTGAGACTGCATACTGAAAAAAGGAATGATTTAACAGTAATAAAACAGCATATATAACACCACGATAAATAGGCAATTCATCTACATACAGTATAAATGCCAAATCATTTTTTAAAATTTATATTAATTAATTAATTCATTAGTTAAGTTTTCTTCATATAAAAATAAAAAAGTTATATACATATATTAATTTTTTTTGTCAATATGGATAGGAAAAAAACTTTTTCATAAAATAACTTACTTATCATCTGATACATAACCTAAATTATCATTTGATACCATCTAGCTGCACATGTTTGCCTGTGGTCATTTTAAAGGTCACTGTCACATCTCCTAGACATCACGGCATGTTTAAGATAATGCAAATGTAACTTTAGCTAGCTAAAATATTCCTTCACATGAATGATCACCGCACCCATTTCTTTTACCCAATGAAGAGACTATAGACTACACTTACTATTACTGGGTGACAAGACTGAAGGTTGCAAATTCACAGGTCAAATTTTGCCTATATACATTTTACAGGAAGCAACACCTGAAGCAACGTTGTCTTGTCCAATCCACATTCTTTTTCATTCAGTAAACTGGAATCATAATTCATAAATGTTTTGGTGGTTCAACATTGAATATCGGCACATCAGCTATACTTTTAGAGATTCTAAAAAAAAAAAGTGAATTTCCTGTATTCCCTGAACAAATGCTCCTGAGACAATGTCTGTGGTGCTTGACACTCTCAGAGTTGCATAACAAGATACTTCTTTGTGTGAAACTTTCAAAAGCACTGCATGGCATCTGTCTCTCATATTGGTTTCTAGAAGGTCGCTGAGGGAAAAACTACAATGAAAACCAGATGGGTGAGGTATTCTTTAAAAGTGTGTTTGTGTGTGTGTGTGTGTGTGTGTGTGTGTCTGTCTACTTGTGTATGTGTGTGGGAAAGACCTGACCTGAAATCTATGCAAGGGGACCTCTACAGCTTTTTGTGTTTGTCTTCTTCTTCGTAGTGTTTTGTTTACCATCTCTGACACACATGTGTGTGTTGATGCATGTCTGAGCCTAGGAAGTAATTTGTTTGGTTTGGAGGCTAAAGAGCTGACCACAGACCCCTGACTAGAAGCCATCCGGTGATCGAAAGGAAAAAGTAGAAACTAAGATCAAAGAGACAGACATAATAGACTTCCTTTTATGATTTTCTGTTCAAAGGTTCATGTCTTGGCACCAGGGCTGTTGGTTCAGTAAGTACACCTCACATCAATAAGGGCCTGCTGCCACATGGTATTGCTCGTTTAAAGACAATGTTATACTATTCAGGATTTATTGAACAGTTGACATTTAACTCTCTGTGAGCTCATTTTCATAACCTTTTTCACATTAAAAGTAAAGCACACCTTTCATTTTACAGCATCAGAATTCCAAGTCTTATACTTTTATACTTTGTCTGTAGAAGACATTTAGAAATTAATATCAAGCCCAGTCGTTAAATATTATCTACTGTAAGTTAATGAGGACGAATTCAGGCCCAGTTGGTATGTGCACTTATTAGCTAAATGAATTAAAGAGAAATATACAGAGGAGTAATTTGGACATGTCAAGATTTTCAAAAGCGTTTCACCCTTGTGTGGCGTTCATATTTTTTGTTACTCGGCCAGTGTTATGAGTCTGGTGGACCTGCTGCATTTTGTAGTTTTTAACTCAAGATGTTTATTTCATTCTGATTACAAGCAATATGCAGAGGATATATAGTCAATATTTGACCTTTACCTTTATTAGATCACATTCATGAACTAAAGTGCTACTCTTTTTTTTCTGACTTTATAGTATATAGTTGGGGAACAGTAATGATTTATAATCTGACTACAGTGCTAAACCCATTGGGGATCTAAATACAAATCTATATTTGGATTTCTGCAGCATTGGTTTGGACCAGTGTTCATTGTTTAAGGTACTATGCAGTACTATTACTAAAAAAGTCATTTTAATTACTGTATTTTGTTGGGAATAAAATGATCCTGATGTTCCTGAGTTGCTGCAACTGCAGCAATAATTCACAGTCAAAATTAGCCGGGATTGCCACTAACATACAGTATAATCCACCGTGTGGACCTCTGTGCTAGCATTAGCTGTGTGGCTTTGTGTTGTATTGCGATCTTGTGTCCTAAAACATATACTAGTGTACTAAATAGTATGCCAGAACACTAATTGATCCAGAGCCCATATTGTAAAAATGGTGTGAATGCACCAATGCAACCTCTGTCTTACCCAATACATGTACTGTATGGGATGCCAGTCCTATCTCAATCAATGGGGTCTTTACCATGCAGATCAGGCTTGGTGAAGTCACATCAAGAAAAAATTTACATTATAAACAGCCTATGTGCAGAGTAAGGGACGTAAGAGAATTTGCACATGCACAAAGTATTAATCTTTGAATTAATATGTGTAGACAAATATATAATGTGTCTGAAGAAAACATTACATTACATTATACAAATCCTAAAATAGAATTACTCTAGGCAAAATGTTACTCCAGTAAAAGTAAAAGTCCTCTATTTATATTTCCACTTGGCACACAGATTGTTAATAGAAGGTCATTTACTTAGTCTGACACCGATAAATATGATCATGAGCAGTCAATGTGCAGGTGAGTAATTTATATTGGGATGATTGAAATGGCTGTGAAACAAGATGATTTTTTTTTTACCATGCTTTCTCTAGATAAAAGCAATAATAATAAGAAGAAAATCACCATAATTTTTAAAAACCAAATATCTCAATACTGTATCAATATCAGCCTGATGAAAAAAGTTCCATGTATTTGGTGTGCAATAAATGTACTGAGATTCTGAATTGTGTGATAAAAATCCAGTATTTCAGTACATCTCAATTTAGCAGAGGTTATGATAAAAGACGGTGGAAGATCTCAATAGTTATCTCAGTTGGATAAATTAGACCTGAACTCATTAGACCTGACAATGTTAGCATCATCAGCTGCATGCAAAACTAGTACAACTAGATTTTATTTGCCCATGTCAAATATTTACCATTTCGTTTTATGAGAGCATTCAACCGATACACTTTTAAAATAACAAAATAAGTTGAACCAGATAGTTAACTATTGGCAATACATAAAACATTAAACTCTAAATGATTAAAAGCTGCAGTCTGTGTTGCTGATTTTGTACTGTGTTGTAATGCTTTCCCTTCCTATTACTTAGCTAATTACCTGGAGAGGAACACAACACAATGGTAAAATCTACAAAGGTTTTGCTGCTAATATTGCAAGCTAACATTAGATTACCCATTAAATAAAATAACCACTAGCACAATAATGGGTTTACCTCTATGTTTGTCAGGCTTAATGGAGAATGGCTTAATGGAGGCATGTCAAGAAAGCATTTGAAAATAAAAATTCTTCTGTTCCATAACTTAAAAAAAAGTGAAATAAGGACATGGGCATGGGTGTTGAAGTTAAAGTTAGATTGAAGACTGAATATGCTTAATATTATAGACTGTTGTACTGCTCCTATAGTAACATTATATGGTTGATAGGTAGATGATACTGATACTGAATACTGAAGGTGCAACCAATACGTTGGTTGCACCTGTTGATGGCACCCATCAGATGTATCTACCTAGCAAAGCAGCCAAAATAAAGACGGCGCTATACCCTGGCTGGAGTCTTTTTCCCCCACTCCTAAGTAAAAAGGAATGACACATAATGTAATGAAGCAAAAAACAAAATGTTTCTGAAAACGAAAATAATTACATAGGTAAAGATATTTTAAAAATGTACTTCAGTACATTAACAAATTCCTTTTTCTTTTGAAGTAGGTTGAAGTAGGTTTTGTATTTATTAATAAAAAAAGCATTCTTTGCAAAGAAGCAATAAAGCAAGTTCAAGTTGAGTTTAGTGTAGGATAAATAGAATGGCTACATTAAAGGGGCTTTGCTGTGTGACAAATCTTCACAAAATTCCATGGAATGGCTCATTTTAACATTTGGCTAGCAAATATTTCTTTTTATTGATCTTGCAAAATAAAAGCTTTAGCTAATATGACAATGTGGCTACTCTATTCATTACTTTCTATACTATCATGATGTCAACTGCACAGTACACTGTTATATTGAACTTTCAGCTGCATAACACACACGATGTTATATAATTTCTATCCGTTATCGCCAGTGGCGGCCGGTCAATACGGGGAGTACAATACTTTAACATGTAATTATTTAACATAATAATTATTAATTTTAATAATAAAATCAAGTCATTTAGTCACAATATTTCACTGTATTTCTTAATATAATTTATTTGCAATAAAAAAAATCTAACGTATTGCGTTCAAACTCAGTTCTTGCTCAAACATAGAAAAGATATCAAACACACTCACCCAAGTGTAATGTTAGATTCACAGAGTTGGGATATTGCACTCCATAGAACATCGACTGGCTTTGCCACCATGTAGGTTCCTCATCGCTGTGGAAGTCATTCAGGTAGGTGGCATTGTGGTTTGTCCTAAGGTCTAAAGCATCACAATGGCGACAGGAACGTGTAGACCCTGTCTGCATGCAGTAGTCCTCAGGTGGAGAGCCACACATGTTTGAAACAATTATGGTACGATTGAAGGCGGCATTCTCAAATTTAGGCATACAAACACTTGATATGCCTTCCTCATTGTGGCAGGAGTCCATCCCAGCAAAAACATATAGATATGAGTGAAATAAAAGAAAAAGAATGTAGACAACAGAGGAAAATGTAGTGGAAAACATGGTTTGCGCTGCAGTAACAGTGGTAAAATAAGCTAAATTACTGAAGTGAAACAAGTTAGTGGACACAAGAAATAGAGAAAAGAAAAGCCTCAGACACATGAAAATAAATGTATGGTTATTTACACCATATTTATTAATATAAACACACATTTAGATATATTGACAGGCATGTTTGAGCATTTAACCACAATGTTAGTATCAGTGGCATGACTAAAGAATATGCATTACATAGAAATGAGCAGTGCCATGCAGTTAAACAAACTATGTTTATTTTATTTTATTATTTTTTTTAGAAATATAAAAGAAGCTTCAAAGACTCACATGCATGTTAAAGAAACATAAAAAGATGTTAGAAGTTTTTAATGTTTCCCTTCAAAGTTTGGAATGTTTCCCTCGTTCTCATGTGGAGCAATCCTCATTCCTTCCTTTTTCCTGAAGACTCAAAAAACATGTTTCCCATCTACTACTTTCAGTGGGACGAGCACACACACACACACAGGCACAGATCAAAAGGAAGGGCAAATTAGGCAAGAGTCAGCATGATGGGGGTGTAGACGAAAAGAGGAGGAGTAAAATAAGATGAAAAATCAGGGTAAAAAGGGCTAGGGGAGGCAGTGCCTCCTTTTTTGTTGTGGTAGTATTGCAGGTTATGTTTTTATTTTCTTTAGCAGTTGTCTAAGTTTTAAAAACTCCACTATTTACCAGATGCAGAAAGAGAGCTTTGTAGTAAATAAATGTAGTCCATGAATTCCTTGCCTTAAAGTCACAAAAGACTAAGTGAAAAGAGTATGGCATATGATTTACAGAAATTTAAGAATGTTCAAATTTGTAAATAAAACAACATTAGCTATTGGTTGTCTTCCAATTTAATGTAATATTTTATAATAATAATAATTATTATTATTTTATTTATTTTAATCTAATTTATGCGGAAAGGTGGTGTAGTGGTTAGCACTGTCGCCTTGCACCGCCAGGGTCGATTCCCATCTCTGTGTGCATGGAGTTTTGCATGATCTCCCTGTGCTTGGTGGGTTTCCTCTGGGTACAGTCCAAAGACATGTAGGTTAGGCTAACTGGCGTTCCCAAATTGGCCGTAGTGTGTGAATGAGTGAGTGTATGTGTGTGCCTTGCGATGGATTGGCACCCTGTCCAGGGTGTACCCTGCCATGTGCCCTAAGTCTCCTGGGATAGGCTCCAGGCCCCCCGTGACCCTGAATACAGGATTAAGCGGTATAGATGATGAGTGAGTACAACATAATAATGAGTTGGTCTCAGTCTGCTTCCAAGTAAAACCTTAACATACACTGTTTGGCCAAAAATAAAAAATCACACTGCCACATTTTATTCGATCACCATTAGCTTTGATTACAGCATACAATGTGGTAGCCAGTTACTGTTGAAAAAAATTATTAAAAATGCTCCCAGAACCACTCTTTCACAGTTTGGGTCTTGGAATAGGCCTGGAAAAAGCCCTCAGAGAATAAAAACTCAATTGATGTGATCAGATGGTTATTTAGTACATTCAAGTCATTAGCTGATTTCATTTTAATGCCACATAACATTGCTGAGCCTAGACCTGACCAACTGAAGTAACCCCAGACCATAACAATGCTTCCAGTGTCTTGTACAGTGACACCTATACATGATGGATGCATTGCTTCCTTAGGGATCATTTTCAAATTCAAATTCAAATTTTTGTTATGTACACAATCATACACGTTATGATATGCAATGAAATGCTTAAAAAATTATATGAAATCTACAAATATACAGTATACAGTTACAATAAAATAAAATAATTTAAAAAATCATTGTAAAGTATAAACTGTATGAATTATATGGGATGTGCAAAATAAAAAGGGGTATTAGAGGGTAAGATATGGCATGTAGCTATGGCAGCAGTAGTATGAGTGAAAATGATAATGTATGTGACAGCAAGAGTGATATTGAACATGTTTAATGGACTGCTGTTTGTTTTCATGGTGTTGTCTTCATGTCTTTCATGTTATTTGTCTTTTTTCTTAATGATTATACCTTGCTGCTGATTTTTAATATTTGTCTTGCTACTGAGTGTTTATTGGTACATGACTCAGGATGACAAGTTTACTCATTTTCCACCACTTTTGGACATACCTGTTTATCTCCTTTTTTCCTCTGGAAAGGTACTACAGGTGCCATGTTAAGCATGGCGGTGTGAAAGTGAAGGTGAAGCTTTGTCTCTCTTCCTCACTAGGGGATTAATCCACACACCATATCCTGGCCCAATTTGGATTAAAGAAATCTTCTGTCTCTGGGCGTACATTGGGGCCGGCTTACAAGTGCTTGGTACGTGTTGTTAGCCATGAAGAAGACATCTCCACCTCCAACGAGGTGGAGTAAACCATCAGAACCTCCGCCCTTCTGTGCCAGGCAACCAGCAAAATTAATGGTGGACACTTTGCTAAAGTAGCCCTAGTAAATTCCAAGACAAGCTGCAGGTATTCTAATCTAAAATGCAGTTTGAATAATTAACAAATTACCAATATACAGTATTCCATTATATTATACCAAGCCGAAAAGAATCGATATTTCTCATATACCATTTCAAAACATGGTTTCAATCAATGTGTTTTATTTAGTACGATTGATGCATCGTTACATTGATCACAACTGATTATGATGAATCTCCTGAGAGGGGTGAGCAATTCTTTAATTTTGGGGGTCCTGTTGGACAATGACTTTAAGCTGGATGCTGGATAAGAAATAAATTTTGTTGGCTTTTTCCAGATGAGTCTGTTGTCTAAGGTAAAACCATTCCTAAGTAAGAAAAAACTTGAAAGGGTAATCCATGCTTTTATTTCGTGTCGAATTGACTATTGCGCTTTATGTCAGTATTAGCTTGCGTGTCGGCTTCTCTTGCACGATTACAGACTGTGCAAAATGCTGCTGCACCACTCATAATGAGGACTCTGAAATTTGAACACATAACTCCAATACTCCGTTCACGTCACTGGCTTTCTGTGCAATTTAGAATCAGATTCAAAGTCCTGCCTATTGTGTACATGGGATTGAAAAACTTGGATCCATCTTATATCTCAAATCTAATACAGCCTTACAATCCAGTACAGGGACTCAGGTCTTCTGAACAGCAACAACATTTGGTTCCTAAATCATGGCCTAAGAGCCGTAGTGAACCAGCTTTTTCTGTGGAATGACTGTGAAATAAACTGCCATTTTACATTATATAGGCTGCTTATCTTCCCTTATTTAAATCTTATATTAAAACTTTCTTAATTTCTTTTGCTTTAATGTAGATTGATAAACGTATCTTTTCAGGGTCTACTTTTAGGCCTTTTATCCATTTAGTAGCGAGACATTCCGTTGTCTTTTACTTTATTTTATTGTTTTAATCTATTGTTGTTGACTGTTATTGTTTTCATGTTGTTGTGGTTTTACATTGCTTATTACATTTAGGTTTATTTTATATTTTGAGTCATTGTACACCATTGTACAGCACTTTGAAACAACGATGTTGTGTTTAAATGCATTTCATAAATAACATTGACATTTATGTGCAAATGTGCAGTGTGGTTGGTAGTCTGGTGTGCTCCAACACAAGTGTGAAACAAAGCAAGTCCAATCAGTTGAGTCCTATCTGGTGTTTTGGGTGAGCGCCTGAATAGACTGCAGGAAGAAACAACAGAGAGAACAGTTCAGGTAATTTCTCATTAATGCAGGTATGCAGCAAAGCATTTGTGAAGCCACAACACGCACAACCTTGAGGCGGATGGGCTACAACAGCAGAAGACCCCACCGGGTACCACTCATCTCCACTAAAAATAAGAAAATGAGGCTACAATTTGCACGAGCTCACCAAAATTGGACAGTTGAAGACTGGAAAACTGTTGCCTGGTCTGATGAGTCTCGATTTCTGTTGAGACATTCAAATGGTAGAGTCAGAATTTGGTGTAAACAGAATGAGAACATGGGTCCATCATGCCTTATTACCACTGTGCAGGCTGCTGGTGGTGGTGTAATGGTGTGGGGGATCTTTTCTTGACACACTTTAGGCCCCTTAGTGTCAATTCGGCATCGTTTAAATGCCACGGCCTACCTGAGCATTGTTTCTGACCATGTCCATCCCTTTATGACCACCATGTACCCATCCTCTGTTGACTACTTCCAGCAGGATAATGCACCATGTCACAAAGCTCGAATCATTTCAAATTGGTTTCTTAACATCACAATGAGTTCACCGTACTACAATGGCCCCCACAGTTACCAGATCTCAACCCAATAGAGCATCTTTGGGATGTGGTGGAACGGGAGCTTCGTGCCCTGGATGTACATCCCACAAATCTCCATCAACTGCAAGATGCTATCCTATCTATATGGGCCAACGTTTCTAAAGAATGCTTGTTGAATCAATGCCACGTAGAATTAAGGCAGTTCTGAAGGCGAAAGGGGCTCAAACGACGTATTAGTATGGTGTTCCTCATAATCCTTTAGGTGAGTGTATTACCACAAAATAAATAACATCACTGTAAAATATGGCTACTCCCTACCATTGGTGTCTGTCATTTTGGAACAACTCCAACAGCTCCACAAAAATATTTACAAAGTTTGACTCAGACAGCACATGTAGTATAACCTGTGGATAATGAGTGGAAGATGTGCTTTAGGTGTACTACCACCTCTGACAGCTATGAATATTGAAAAAATGTCCTTTACATGCCATTTTTGGTCAAAGTTGATGCCTTTGAAAAATAAGTAGGAGTAGCTTTCAGGGAAAAAAAACAAAAGTAACATCCATTTCAGACATAAACATGAACTGGACACAGCTATAATGATGGCAACAGAGACCTGCAGGGAGTGAAATTGAGCCTGGAGAAATGGTACCATTGCATATAGGGGCACAGCATCTGTTTGTCACTTTTACAGATCAAAAGAACCTAGAATACATTAAGTCTGGTGAAACCCGTTCTTCACCATATTTAAATATATTCTCTCATACAGACCAGGATTCAACAACATAGAGGCAGACTCCCTGTCCTACATGTATGCCGGCCCCACTTCAGCAACCCTAAAAAAAAGATGCAGATCTCTAGCATCTCTCATTTTCTCCTCTCTCACTTGCCCCCCCCCCCCCAGTGGTTTCACCACAGTTTTTTTTTTTACATGACTTTATTATAGAGTCAGTACAAAAACATTTCTGATTTTCAATCAGTATTCCACCACAAAATTCAAAATCACAGAAAATATTTGTATGCATTATTATAATATTTGTAAGCATTACTGTATATTATATATGTGACCTTTTTCAACAAAGGAAAAAACTAAACAAGATGGAGACTACTGCTTTACAAAAACAAGCAGGTGCAACAGTCAAAGTCTTAATGAAGAACTGAGGGTGGTTCTGCAGCATGTTCGGTAAAATGCAGTAGCTAGAATCCTTAAAGAATAAATCTGCACAAATTGTCCTTAAAGCATGGTTACACCAAATAATGACTGTTTCATAAATAACTGTTTACTAGGCTGTATAGTTTTTAAGGCTTTCTTGGGCATTTATTTGCATGTGACAGACTTTTGCACATGGGGATGTATGTCAGTGGGGTGTTAAATGCTGTAAAGTCAGCAGGCAACTCCATTGCACTCCCTCTGTCACGGTTGCTGTGCGTGGGCTTAATGAGGGGCATATTCGCAGAGGTGATGTGCTTGAAAGTCTTTTAATGAAACCAAAACAGGATAACAATGGGAGCAGAATATGAACTTAATGTTATGTGGTGCGGTATGGAGAGCCGCACCACGCGATGTTTTTTAATTATAAGAGCCCTTAAGCTGGGCGTTAGAATGGGTCAATGAAATAGGAGATAGTGAGAGTGCTTGTGATACACACGAGAAGACCTTCCTGTTTTGAGATAGCGTGGGATTATTAATTAAGGAACTTAAAAGGAAAATAAATGAAAAAGTGAAAACACAAAATAAACATAGCTCCGCCGTCTACGCGAGAACGGATGGGGCTCTGGAAAATAAAACAAAACTTGTCCTCTCGGGGCGTTCACCCCTACCGAGGATTTTGCGAGAGAGAGAGAGAGAGAGAGAGAGTTTGTGCTTCGTGCACCAACAAACTGTACTGAGCGTGCACGCTGCACTGCTGCGTGTCGCTCTCTCTCTATCTCTCTCTCTCTCTCACTCGCTCTCACCGGCATCTTAAATAGACAGAGGCTGGGGCTTTGCCTCTGTCTCAAAACAGCTGTCTGTCTGTCTTTTCTTTTCTTTTCTTTTCTTTCTTTTTTTGTCTTTGGCCTTGATACCTCGGTGCTACCTAAATGATCGCACGAAGTGCGCCGGTATCAGAACCCTTAAATAAACACGCCGTCAGGTGCGGCTCGTTCAGGCTGATTGCCTGACGGCGGCGTTGCCTAGCAACCGTGTGTATAAATGGCCGTGCTTTTGCCTGTTCAGAACTCCGCGTGGTAACAGCTTGCGGATCTGCCCGTTCTGAACAGTCTAAGCACAGCTCTGCCTCTCGCGCGACCCGCGTCGTTACACTTCAACAAGATATAAACCAATATGACAGGCTTGAAACTACACACAGACTAGGAACTACCACACAGAGCTAGAAGATACGTAGAGCTAATGAACACAAGGAAACAAACAACAAACCACTTGACTGAACAGCAAACAAAATATAACAGATGCAAAACAATGACTAACTGAACTCAGGAACTTTTATAACACAACTAATGAACAACCTCGGTTCAGAACAGTGCTTCCATCACCTGCCCGAGGTGCATTCTGGGAAATGGAGTTTAACACAGAAAAACAAAAGAGTCACTGGGCGCTTTGGCGTCCTCTAGGGGCATGTTACCTTCCTTGGGCAAAGTGGAAGGGTGAATATTCCGAGGCTGGTGCCAAGGTCGGGCGGTGGAGCGAGCACAGGATTGCCGCCGAGGTCGGGTGGTGGAGCGAGCACAGGATTGCCGCCGAGGTCGGGTAGTGGAGCGAGCACAGGATTGCCGCCGAGGTCAGGTGGTGGAGCGAGCACAGGATTCACAAAGCTGGGCGGCAGAGGGAGCACGATGTCCATGAAGGACTGGGCCCTCAGCGGGGCTGTCTGGCAGGACTGGGCCTCCTCTGAGGCTGACTGGGTGTTGAGCTTGACGTCCCCTGCCTCTCTATCAAGATGGGCGAGCTGGTCCTGGAGCAGTGCACCCATATCCAGCAGGGTTTGCATCCAGTCTTGATCATTCGTGGACCTGCACACATTGATCTGCTGGATGAGCTCACCTGAGTGTTGGAGCACTACCCTCCGCCATTGATGCTCCTTGCTCTCCTCCTTCTGAGGACACACAGACCCTTTCCAGCTCAGCTGCGTCGTTCGCTCCCCCTCTCCAGTATCCTTCCAAGGCACTCCGCCAACAGTCGCTCTAGTTGTTCCGCCGGATGGCAAGTCAACTGCCCACGAAGGTTGCTTGCCCCGGCGTCACGGTCATAGACCCTGCCCTCCCCCCAAATTTTTTTCTAAGGGAGCCTCCTCTGCTATGCCATTGTGTAGGTCTTTCAGCATTCTGTCACGGTTGCTGTGTGTGGGCTAAAGGAGAGGCATATTTGCAGAGGTGACGTCCTTAAAAGTTTTTAATGAAACCAAAACAGAGAAAAAAATGGAACAGGACATGAACTTAAACAGGAGATAAAACAATATGACAGGCTAGGAACTACACACAGAGCTAGGAACTAGGAATAGAGCTAGGAACAGAGCTAGGAACTGAGCTAGGAGACATATAGAGCTAGGAGACACACAGAGCTAGGAGACACATAGAGCTAGGAGACACATGGAGCTAGGAGACACATAGAGCTAGGAGACACATGGAGCTAGGAGACACATGGAAAACCAAAAGAGTCTCTGGGCGCTTTAGCACCCTCTAGGGGTTATCCCTGACACTATCTCTGAATGCAATGTTTGTCACATATACACACCACAAACATTATGACTTTCTGGGGATTAAATCATTTTGGGCCATTTACCATCTGCAACCAGATGCTTAAAAACATAATTAATAAGTTCATGTTTACAGTGATGCATGGAATTGAGATAAGAGCCAAACCCCAGATATTCCAAGTATGAAAGGTCCCTCAAGCTTCCAAGTGGTTCTAGAATCCTAGTAGTCATATGGGAATTTTTTTTTTTTCCAATAAAAGCAACATTCAACATGTTCTTGACCCGGGAACAAAACTCCACACACTGGGTCAATTAACACAGGAGAATCTGGTACATGGAACATCAGCTGTACCAGCTGTATAATGATGCATGGCAAGGAGAACTTGCACAAAGAAAAAAAAAATATTAATGAACATTACTAACCATGGCAAATTCTAACTTTTTCACAAGATGTCAAGGACTTTTTGAGGTCACAATAAATTTACTATGAGGTTAGGCAAACAAATAGAATCAGGGCACTTCACATTTGGCACCTAAATCTCCTAAATCTGGAGGAAAACAGTCGCTGTGCCTATAGTGATGATAGTTCTTGAGAGGGTAGAGCTGGAACAAAAGGTAAGACTCAAATTGTGCAACTAGTATTACCTTGCTCCCTGTGGTGAACACCTCTCACCGTCACAGACAGCACAGGTTTCCGAATTGCAAAACATGTTTTCCAATGGTTTGTAGCATCTGTCTGGTAGTTCTAAAACCAAGAGAAAACCACATTGAATGTACCTCATCTGGAAGCTCTGCATGCAGGACAGTAAGTACAGCAGCATAAAGAAAGATTATCTCATCAAGCAAATGGTCCTCACCCTCCTCTACTACTTGCTAGGAAGAACCTGGTGTTTACCCTACCACTTTCAACTCACATCTACTGCCTGTCTCCATGCTTCTGTGTCAGAGTCTGCTTGTGTGTTTAACACTATGGCAAAGTGTTAGGGGTCCCCTAAGCTTCTCAGATGTCAACAATTCATGCTAATCTAGTCTCGGAATTTAAGTTTACAACTAGAGACAGATAATATATATAAACCTGAAATATTTTGAGGCCTGGACTGGAAGTTACTATAGATAATTACTGCTATTATTATTACATAACGTATATTATATTATTATTACATACCTAATACTGTTTGTAAAAGGAGTCCACCCTTGAAGCACTCAGAGATTAGAGAACATTAGTGAACAAACAGCATCCTGAAGCCCAAGGAACACACCAGACAGGTCATTGATAAAGTTGTGCAGAGGTTTAAAGCAGGGTTATGATATACAAAAAATATCCCATGCTTTGAACATCTCACAAAACACTATTCAATCCATCAACAAAGAGTATGGCACAGCTGCAAACCTGACAAGACATGGCCACCCGCTTAAACCAGGGGTCGGGAATCTATGGATCGCGAGCCAGATGTGGCTCTTTTGATGGCTGCATCTGGCTCGCAGACAAATCTAAAAAAAAAAATAATTCTGTCCACACGACCTAGTGTTTAAAAATATCTTTGTCCACAAGAAAAACGCAAAACGCCCTGTTAAGCGCTGTTAGGAGCCTCCTTAATCAACAGGGGGCCAATCAGAAGCCTAGACAAAACGTCATTACTTGTTGCGCTTTGTAGAAGTCCGACCGGGTCTCGTCCCAAACCGCCGTCGCTGTCTGCGGGGTCTGTGTAGTCAGAGTTTTGTACAGTATGTAGCGGCAGTGAGCTTAGTAGTACATTCAGGTACCTCTGTTCATTAACGTAATGTGTGAGTAACTGCGCCTGTATGTACACGCATGTAAAAAGTCCAGTACGCAACGTTAACACAGTCACTAGTTTACTGTACGTACGTACGATATTGCACAAAATGTCCTCATAAACAAGCTGAAGTCAAATCAATGAGACTAGCACACAGACAATTACATCATCAGCACAAGGTGACTTTTCAACAAGCCGAAATCTCCGTTTCCCCTGTCCACGCAACACCACTGAAAACGGAGTTTTGGAAAATCTTCACTTTGGCCGGAGTTTTCCAAAAGCTCCGTTTTCAACGACCAAAACGATGTTTGCGTGTGGACGAAAGGCGAAAACCACTGAAAAAAGTCTCCGTTTTTAAAATACCCGGCTACTTGTGGACATGGCCGTTTGCATTGAAATATCCTGCGGGGGACAGCAGGAAGAAAGCATGTCATGAGCTACTGTGCAGAGTGCAAGCTAGTCAGCAGTAACTCCGTGTTTGGACCCAACAAGGTGACTGGAATTCGGATAGCTTTGCTGGTGCTTTAGCAACTGTGAGAAACGGAAAGCCATTCACAGATGGGGAGTATGCCAAAACATTCATGCTTGATGTTGGCAATGAACTTTTCAGATAAAGACAAGATAATCAAACGAATAAAAGACATGCCACTGATGGCAAGAACTGTTCATGATCGTACTCATCATGAGACTACAAAGCCATCAGCAAAATCATAAAGCACCAGAAGTTGCATTAATGGTAAGAAGTACTTTATTAATCATTTGTTAGCAACAGCATAACAACGTTATTTAAAAGAATTCAGAGACTTATTGTACTTTAAAAGTGTTGGTCTTACATAAAATGCACACATTTACTTGTATTTAATTTTAAACTTGTATGGCTCTCATGGAATTACATTTTTAAAAATGTGGCGTTCATGGCTCTCTCAGCCAAAAAGGTTCCCGACCCCTGACTTAAACAGACAGGCCAGGCAAGGAGAGCATTAATCAGAGAAGCAGCCAAGATGCGCATGGTAACTCTGGAGATATTTCAGAGATCCGCAGCTCAGGTGGGAGAATCTGTCCACATAACAACTATCAGTAGTGTACTCCAAAAATCTGGCCTCTATGAAAGAGTGACAAGAAGAAAGACATTGTTGAAAGAAAGCTATCAAAAGTCCCATTTGCAGTTTGTGACAAGCCATGTGGAGGACACAGCACACATGTGGAAGAAGGTGCTCTGGTCAGTTGAGGCCAAAATGGAACTTTTTGGCATAAATGCAAAATGCTGTGTGTGGCAAAAAATAACACAGCATAATGGCAGCATCATGATGAGCAGGGAAGCTGGTGGGAGTTGATGGGAAGTTGGATTTAGCCAAATACTGGGCAATCTTGGAAGATAACCTATTAGTAGATCTGCAACCCTAAACATTCAGCCAGAGCTACTGTGAAATGGTTTAGAAAGCATATTCAATGGTTAGGATGGGCCAGTCAGGACTTCCAGTTAGCAGCCACAGCAGACATGGTAGATAGATGCTCCGACAATTCTTAATTTCTTCACTCCTTATTTATCCTTGGATGTTAAATTTACTCTTTAGGGTATTATAACTTTATACTTTACCCCTCAGTCATCTATTTTTGACTTACAGTGCAATGGCTACTAGGGGTCTTAAAGCAGGAAAAAAATATGACACTGCAACCGCTCAAACAGTCGAGGCTATTTATGCATTGTTGGATAAACACAGTGTTAGCAGCTGAATTGAAATCCTCGTTTAGTTTCCAGTAAACTACACTAGACGAAATTCAAGCCGAAGTGGAAGACCATGGCCAACGCTTACCTTCATTAGAACTCACTATGGATAACCTGAGCCAGTAGACTTAGAAGGTCAGAGCCTTCCAGAATCTACTGAACGTGGACTCCCTACTGAATTAAAAAAAAAAAAAAATTGTGCAAGGTGTTGAGATGTTTGGAAGTGAAATGCTGCCATCCCCACCAGAGACTGATAGAGCCCACCATATACCTGCATCCAAGCCCAAAGGGGTGTGGGATCTCCAAAGCCAGTACTATGTAAGTTCTGTGTACTATACCTTTCAGGCCAAAACTAGGGGAGTCTCAATTCTCATTAACCCAAGCATTTCTTTTAAGCACCATAATGTTATTAGGGATATATATGGTCGTTATATCATTGTTTCAGGGAAATTATTCAATACTAATATAGTATTGGCTAATTTATATGCTCCTAATTATGATAATGTTTCCTTCTTTACATCCATCATTTGACAGGTCATCTCACAATCCTATAACATTGAGTAAATCTGCCATGCTACTTCAGTCCTACTCTATCTCTGCAACTTTGGTTTCTCTGACATATGGCACTTCCTTCATCCAAAGAGAGTGAAAACACCTTTTTCTCACATGTTCATCATACTTTTTCCAGAATTGATTATTTCCTTATAGATAATCAACTGATCCCAGTGGTTCATTTGTGTACTTATCAGAGCATTGTGACAAATCCAATCATCTCCATGCCACCTTTGCCGTCATTGCTCAGTGAATTTAGCCATTTTTCAGGATATAAATTGAATTTGCACAAAAGCAAACTTTTTTTCTGGCTAAACAATGCAGCTGTCACGGTTACTGCTTGCCGGACAAACAGAGACACGAAAGCAGAGGGGAAAGTGAACAAAAGGACTTTATTGATAAACCAAACACTGGGAACAAAAGGAACACAAACCAGGATGAACTAACGATAAACATTACAGACAGACAGAGACAGACAGACTAGGAGACATGGAGCTAAACACAGAGCTAGAAACTAGACACAGAACCAGGAGAACACGGAACCAGGAGAACACAGAACCAGGAGAACACAGAACCAGGAGAAC
>QMIH01002137.1:66502-78859 GCA_003987875.1 Clarias batrachus
GAGAACACAGAGAGCAGGAGAACACAGAGAGCAGGAGAACACAGAGAGCAGGAGAACACAGAGAGCAGGAGAACACAGAGAGCAGGAGAACACAGAGAGCAGGAGAACACAGAGAGCAGGAGAACACAGAGAGCAGGAGAACACAGAGAGCAGGAGAACACAGAGAGCAGGAGAACACAGAGAGCAGGAGAACACAGAGAGCAGGAGAACACAGAGAGCAGGAGAACACAGAGAGCAGGAAGAACTAGACAACATACCATGACAAACAGTAACCCTACACGAACAGATGCAAGACAAGAACAAGACAGAACTGAGGAACATTTATAATTGCAACACTAATTAGCACACTCAGTTCAGGTGAGCGTGACCACCTGACTGAGGTGCATTCTGGGAATTGGAGTCCAGAACAACAGAAAACAAAACACAAAATGGAGTCAGTGGGCGCTTTGGCGCCCTCTGGTGGTGTCCCGTGACAGCAGCACTAACAACAGAAATGTACAGTACAACCTCCCTTTCAAGATAGTGAAAAATAAGTTTACCTTTTATCTTGGTATTACAGTTACAAGAAACACTTTTTTAAAAGACCAAAAAGTGACTTGCCCAAGGGTGCCGTCCATGTCCCTGGCGGGCCGTATTAATGCCATTAAAATGAGTATTCTTCCTACATTTTTATATCTTTTTCAGTCTGTATTTTTATTCCCAAATATTACTTTGATGCATTGGATTCAATTATATCATCTTACCTTTAGAAAGGTAAGCATCTTCAATAGAACAAATCCCTACTTCAAAGGTCTAAAAGAGATGGTGGCATGGCTCTTTGCAATTTTCGTTTTTACTACTGGGCAGCAAACATTCGTGTCATCTTTTGGGCATATTTTCATAACCAACCTGGGGTGAAATGGACATAAACTCTGTCAAAAACCTCTCTGTCTCTGCACTTCTTGGATTTGCACTCCCTATGCTCTCAATTAAATCAATCAATAATTCTGTTATTAGGCATACCTTGAGAGTGTGGGTTCGGTTCAGGAAGTACAGCGGTTTTCTGGGCTTTTACTTGTTTATACAGTCCTTTACAGTCTCTAACCATCTCTTTCAACCTTCTTTACTAGATTCAGTGTTTCAGGAATGGCACAGTAATGGCATCAAGCTTTGCAAAGATCTGTTTGTTGATCATAGGTTTGGATCGTTTGAGCAGCTTCCTGAAATGTTTAAGCTATCTCACTTTTTCAGATATTTGCAAGTAAGACACTCCATTAGCTCTTCAATACCAAATTTCCCTGAGGCTCCGGATGCAAATATTATAGATAATCTCCTCTGTTTCTCCCCACAGTGTGAAGGCCTAATATACACTATTTATGGTGGATTAATGGGTTTGAGTCACACCTCAAAATTAAAACTTGGGAAAAGACCTAAATTTTATACTGTCAGATGTTACATGGAATTAAATTCTCAAGCTTGTCAACTCAACCTTCTTATGCACCTGCCACTCTTTATTACAATTGTACAGTACACTGGGCTCATTTCTCCAACCTTAAGTTTTCCCATTTCTACCCTGATGTCGATCGTTCCTGTGATGAATGTAAACGTGGACAAATTCTGGCGGGGTGTCTTTCAAACCCTGTCGTACATATTGAAATGCATTCTTGAACCAGAGCCTCTGATTGCTCTTTTTGGAATCGCAGGAGAGGAAGATGAACGTCTAACTCCAGCTAAACATTGCTTATTTTCTTTTGCAACACTCCTGGCCAGGCGTTCTTTTTTATTTAAGTGGAAGGATGCTATATCCACTCACACCCAGTGGCTCAGAGATACAGTATAATGTCCTGTTTGTCCCTGGAGAAGATACACTACTCAATCCGTAAATTAGACTTGAAATTTCAACAGGTATGGGGTCCATTTCATATTTAATTTTTTTTTCCTCATCTGTGTTTTTTCCCCCATTCCTGTCCTTTTTTTGCACACAAAACCCTGTTTGTCTGGTATGTTCTTTCTAGTTCAATGTTCAATGTTCTTCCTAGCTCTGTGTTCTTCCTAGCTCTGTGTTCTCCTGACTCTGTGTTCTCCTGACTCTGTGTTCTCCCGACTCTGTGTTCTTCTTGGCTCCATATGCTCCTAGTCTGTCTGTCTGTCTGTTTGTAATGTCTAGTTCGGTATAGCTCCATGTTTAGTTTATCCTGGTGTCAGTTCATGTCTGTTCTTTTGGTTCCCTGTTTTTGTTATCAATAAAGTATTTTGTTTCACTTCACCTCTGCTATCATGTCACTCTTTTGTCCGGCAAGCAGTAACCGTGACAGGTATAGTGGTTTATAAGGGGTTTATAAAGTGTACATTTAAACACTATAATGTTTACTTTGTTATATCCCTGATTAAAATCAATTAAAATAATGTTAAAAAGAATGGCTAGAAAGTCCAGACCTAAATCCAATTGAGAATCTGTGGCAAAATTGTTCACAGGTGTTCTCCATCCAATCTGACTGAGCTTGAACTATTTAGCAAAGATGAACGGGCAAAAAAAAATCACTTATCACTTACAAACCTGGTAGGGACATGCACCCCACACTTTTCAGCTATTTATTTTCAGCTATTTATTTTTTTCATATTTCTTCGACTTCACAATTAGGTGTTACTTTGTGTTGGTCTATTACATAAAATTCCAATAAAATACATTAACATTTGTGGTCATGACAAAATGAAGTAAAGTCCAAGGGGTATGAATATTTTTGCAAGATGCTGTAAGCTTTCCACTAATTTGCTTTACTTTCTTGAAGTTGCAATGCACTAGATACAGTACTGTAGTAGACCATAGTAAGTGTCATAGCCTTTAAATTTTTCTTTCAGTCTATGCCATTATTAGTACCATGCTGCTCCATTAAAATCTATGGTCCTGAGCTGCTGGTGCTATTTACATACAGTATGAAAAGATAAAATAACTGAAATGCAAAATGTGAGCTTGTATTACCCCCTTATGTTATTATAGACTAATAGACACAATCTTTGTCAGAGCGGGGCCAACTAGTCCATTAAATATTGTGAAAGCCCACAGGAATCAAACCAGGTTTAGACATAAAACAACACTACCTTCAAGAAGCCCAACCATAAGGTCAATGGTGACTGACTAAGCAAAAAAGAAATCCATAAATGTTTTATGTTAGTAAGCAGAGTTGTTAAACTGCACTTGCAGTAAATATTATTGATCAAAGTCCATGTTTGCTCTTACTACATTATTATTATTATTATTATTAATACTACTACTACTACTACTACTACTACTAATAATAAATATTTTACATCATAAGATTTGGTGAAAGATGTTCTAGTATGCAACTCATTTGTATCTATTGTAGCATGGATACCTTAATACCCACCAGGAAATAAGTCAAGTCAAGTCAAGTAGGCTTTTATTGTCATTTCAACCATAAACAGTTCAGTACACAGTGAAACGAAACAACGTTCCCCCAGGACCAAGGTGCTACATACATGCAACGACATAAATTAACAAGACAACATAATAATAAGTAAACATTACCTGAATGCACTTACTAATTTAAGATAACATATGAATGTACCTGCATGGAAAAGAAAGACATAAAAAAATATTCTTTACTAACCATACCTTATTTCCTAAATGGTATGCATTAAATAGTTAGTTTTGGTGAGACTACTATATTCCACTCAACACTATAGCTCCTTATCACTTTTCAAGCATAAAACAGTTGTTTATATTCCTTTGTGCAAGAAATATATTCAGCTGTTGAATTCTGCTTGGGACACTTGCACAAAGAGGGAGAAAATGATAATATTGCTGTTTGTGTGCTAGCTGTTGTAACTGTGGAGTGAGAAAACTTCAGGAGTATGAATTTACAATCGTATAACACTGGAACAGCATGGAATGCATGCCATATTTTAAAGGTTAACAGATCATCCATCAGATAGACTTTGGGAATTGGGTGCAACTTCACCTTAAAAACAGTAGAAGAAAAAAAAAAAATCCCTTCCCATAAAGGACGAAAGCTTATATTTGTCTGACTTTCATATTAATTTTGAACCTGACCTAAAATTGCCTAATTTTTGAAATTTATAAGGTTGAAAATATTAAGTAATCCCAGTAAAAATATATAGTTTAGCATTTCTTGTTTACATACAGTAGCATGTTTACATTGAGCAAGTAGCTTATTATTATTATTATTATTATTATTAAATCTGGCACATAACTGTTGCTAGCATCACTTTTACTTAAAATGTATTTCATTTATGGTGCAGGTTAAACTTCAGGCAGATATCTAAATACTGAAAAAGAATCATTAAATTCGTCTCGGGTTAGTTAGCTGTAACCCTGTTCCCTGATAAAGCGGGAATGAGATGCTGCGTGAAAACACTACGGGAAGATCTGTTTGTTCTCCGGTTGTGAAGCCTGTGTGTATCAAAAACGGAGAATACGTCAGCTTATAACCTCAGTCAGGTGACGTCATCCTATAAGGTGCACCTGCAGGTTATAAATAAGAGTGAACCGAAAACATCCTCAGGTCAATTTTGTCTGAAGGGCATCCAGGCACGCCAGCAGTGCAGTATTGAAGCGCAGCATCTTGTTTCCGCTTTATCAGGTAACAGGGTTACAGCTAAGTAACCCAAGACGTTCCCTTTCAAAAGCTCGATGCTGCGTGAAAACGCTATGTTGTGTAGCGTGTGTGCACAATAGCCAAGGAGGTCTCAGACCTAGCTCTGGGATGCTGATTCGAGGATCCGCGAGCCCGGAGTAGTATTGACAGCCAGACTATCAAATCTAACAAACATATGCAGAGAGAACTAGCCTGCCGCATCAAACACCTGCTGCAAGGGGACACCTCTTGCCAGAGCAAGTGATGAGGTAATACCCCTGGTCGAATGAGCCCTGATTTCCAGAGGCAAAGTGTGACCTTGTGCCTCATAGGCTAGAACAATAGCATCGCTCACCCAGTGCGACAGTGTCTGTCTAGTGGCGGCAACCCCCCAGTTGCGGCCCCATGGCAAATGAAAAGCTGCTCTGACTTACGCCAGTGGCTAGTGTGGTGCCCATAAATCTGAAGAGCACATACTGGACACAGTAAGTGAAGTCTTTCCGGCTCCGGTGCTGTGAAAGGTGGAGGACAGAAGGCTTCGAGAAAGACTGAGTGCATGGTCAAGAATGGAACCTTCGGAAGATAGTTCGGGTGAGGATGCAGAATAACTTTGACTGGCCCAGGGGCAAAGTCTAGGCAGGATGGGGAGACTGACAGAGCCTGCAGATTCTCAATCCTCTTAGAAGAAGTAATAGCCAGAAGAAAAAACATCTCAAGAGACAGAAGCCTGGCATGCGCTGACTCTAGTGGTTCAAAACAGTGTCAGCCAGGCCTTCAAGCACAATAGCTCCCACAAAGGGACCGTCGTTCTAGTGGGCAGCCTAAACCGTTTGGCTCCATGAATGAAACGGGCAACTAAATGATGCTTTCCCACAGAAACCCCATCGGTCAGAGCATGACAAGCCAAAATAGGGGCTAAATACATTCAGAGCGTACTAGGGCATAAGCCCGAGTACAACTTTCCTTGCAGAAACTCCAGCACTGAAACAATCTGGCAGTGGACTGGGTCTACATGTCTAGCCATGCACCAACTTTCAAATACACTTCATTTGAGGGTATAAGTTCTTCTAGTGGAGAGTGCCCTGGCACTTAGAATGGTTTTAATTATGCTGGCTGGAAGACCAGCATCTCTTAGTTGGTCCCCTTCAGGGTCCAGATGTGAAGGTTCCAGAACTCAGCCCGGGGATAAAATATCGTCCCCTGCGCCTGAGACAGAAGATCCCACCTCAATGGAATCACCCAGGGTGAGTCGTCGAGAAGAGATAATAGATCCGAGAACCACACTCTGGTCGGCCAATGGGGTGCTATCAATAAGAGGCACAAACTCTGTTGACAGACCCTCGCCAGGACTCCTGGGAGCAGAACTACCAGAGGAAATGCATAAAGGCGTAATCTGGGCCATGTGTGGGACATCGCGTCCAGACCCAGGGGACCCAGAGAGTAGTAAAGGGGACACTGTGCTGCCTCTTGCGAGGCGAAGAGGTCCACCTCTGCTACATAAAATGTTTCCCAGATTTGACTGACTACTTCGGGGGGGGGAGTTTCCATTCCACAGCTTGTCTGGATACATTCATGTGCCCCGGAATGTAAATTGCCCTGAGGGACAGGAACTTGTCCTGTGACCAAAGCAGAACATGGTGCGCTAGCTTGTTCAAGCGGCGGGAGCGCAGTCCACCCTGGAGATTTATGTGTTGTCCACCCGCACTAGGACATGGTAGCCTCTCACCTGCTAGAGGAAGCGTTTCAGGGCCAGAAACAGAGCCATAATTTTGAGGCAATTGGTGTGCCATGCGAGAAGATGACCTCTCCAGCTCCATCGGCCATCCAAGACCTCACTGCAGCCCGTGAGGGAAGGGTCTGTCGTTAGCATCTTGCGACTACAAGACTCACCTAAAGTGGGACCCAAAATCAGAAACCGGGGTCTAAACCACATAGAAAGGATACGAAGCCCCCGGCGTGTAACCCTTATTAGCCTCTGGGGATTGGCCCTTGAGTGAAATCCCCTGGCTCTTAGCCACAACTGAAAATGCTGTCATGTGCAGAAGGCCCAAAAGGTATCTTCATGGACGCAGCTGCCATGAGACCTAAAGATCTCTGCCAGTGAGGAAGAGTCACTTTCTGGCCTAGCCTGATTTCCTTCAGGGTGTTGGAGGATGGATTCGACACAAGCGGGAGACAACTGTGCCCGCCTTGTGATCGAATCCCATGTGACACCCAAATATGTTGTCCTCTGAACAGGAAAGAGAATGCCTTTCGTGGCGTTGAGTCTCAATCCTAAAGAATGGAGATGAGCTAGGATGGTATCCCAATGTCAAAGCGAGGGAGAGATAATTGTCAGATAATTGTCTGTAGACCTTGTGATGACATTTAAATGCATATAGTAAGATATACAGGATAATCCTTTCACATTAGCTCACAACAAAGTTAACTTCGAATGCTCCTCATGTCTGCTCACTTTAAGGCCTCAGATCATTTCCCTGTTTAGAAGAGTAGAATGTGATGAACTTGAGTGTTGTGCTTATGTAGCTATTAGAGTTACAGCTACTTTACTCTTTACTCAWATKTTATRTAKAAMCTTCATGTATRTTBTYCAACACATCTCAGAGACACTTATAAAAACTGAGATGCTGATGAGCCACATAAGCTCCACACATAATTTCAGGTTACCTGTGATTGCTGTGACAAAATTTAAATGTTGGAAAAATTGTAATTTGTACAAGCTGTTATGGTTGCAACCTTCAGGTAATTTCTTGCTTTTATACTTTCTTGCAGACAGGCACTCGAGAAAACAGACTGAGACAGTAGCACAAGACCAGCTAACAACAGATGAAAGAGGCAAAACCTGACCTGCAAGAGTAGGAGGCTCATAATGTCTGCATGAAATCTCAAATTTAGATGGAGTACAGATAAAGAGAAAGGAACATCAGGACATCGAATAGGACGTTGATGCAGACGATGGACCAACTGTTGTCTTAATTTTATTAACACACACCCTCTTGCTATGCAAGTACAAGTAAATATAAAAATATAATATATTTTAATGTTTATATTTTTTCTCCTATTATTTTCTCCTATAAAAGATTTTTACTAAATTTTTACGAGCATGTCTTGGTTTACGAGTGTCGAGTTTTTTGACACAAACACACACACACCGACACACACACACACACACACACAGACACACACACACTCTGTCGCCCCCTAAGCCCACCCCCCCTGGCTTCACACAGACACACACACTCTGCTCTACACAGAAACTCTGCTCTGTCGCGATTCTTTTCAAAGGTAAGGTGCTGATTCATTTGTTGTTGTTGTTTTTTTTACTTTACAGCAATGATTCCGTTTGTCTGCGCTCAACCAAGTGTCATTAGAGAGATTTCTTTTTTTCCCGTTAAAACAGTGTTTCTGTTGTGTGTGTGTTTGTTGTGAAACTTAAAAAGTGAGGTGGGGAGGAGGTAGGGGGAGTTTTATTGTGTAAGACGAGGCGAGGGAAGTTTACACACACACACACACACACACACACACACACACACACACACACACACACACACACACACACACACACACACACACACAAATACACGGCACTTGCACGCACAAACGGAAACACTTCTCTGTTGGGATTTATTTTAACTTTTTTTAAAGGTAAAGTGCAGGTTAATTTGTTTTATTTTTACTTTATATATTGTATTAATTATTTTCTGTATTTATTTTTTGTGGAACAAATTATTTGAGTTTTCATTATTTCTTATGGGAAGGTTTGATTTGGTTTAAGAGTGTTTTGGAATATGAGCCCACTTCCGGAACAAATTATGCACATAATCCAAGGTTCCACTGTACCACTAACTGCTCACACAACTACATATGAAATGCGCGTGCACCCACCTATGAGACGCGCGCACATATCCACTAACTCTCCGTGCACACACACCTATGAGATGCGCGCACATATACAGTAACTATGCGAATGTCCTGATTCGTGAATATGTCAACATGTCTTCGTTAAAAAGTAAAAATGTGTTGAGCACAATCAGAAGACATGAATGAACAAATATAAACATGAAGTGCTTCAGGCTTTTTATAAAAATAATCATCTGGCTTTTTTGCTGTTTGTGTCCAGCATTGAATAATTATTTCATCCATTATTTGACCATGGCTGGAAATAATAGCTAGAATGTGATTGCAGATTTATGACTGAAATAAATCTGTTCATCGGCATGCGTGAACCTGCAGCTTTCACTTCACAAAAGATGCAGATATACTCCCCCAGAAAGTCATCGCCTCTTACAATAATGCAGATCGAACATACATCACCTGTCCATAAATAAAAAGGAATATTTAAGCATATACACAAAATGTATTTCACTAAAATATTACAAATTAAAACAAGGAAAGTAGACGTGCTGAGCTTCAGTTCATTGTGATGCAATCAAAAGTTCTAGGAAGGAAACGGGTTTTGTTATCTTACAAAATCTGAATATAATCAGTAAATGTATGGATTACACTCAAAGTATCAAATTCAACTATGAAGTCTGATTTAATTGATTCCATTAAACATTTTATTTGTTTCTATTTATGTTTATGTATTGCTGGAGAAATAAATTTTAGGCAGAGAAGTCTGCTCGGTCTTGTTAATTCTTTTTAAACTCCTCAATTCTGTCAATTCCCCCATCAGTGAAACCGGATTGATAACTTTCAAACCTATCATGAATGAAAGGTGAGAAGAGGGCTTACAGTAATTGGGGGTCTTTATGTGTTCACCTCGGAGCGCGATGTCGCGTTGTATCGAATAGACTAAAACAAAATCATGTTTGGTTCAGCATTGGAGACAATATTGTTTTAGGCTAATTTTATTAAAGATTATAAATTTCGTATTCTTTGTTGTACTTTCGTCTTTTTGCACACACATGTGCATCTTTAAATTTGAACAAAAAAATAATAATGGGCTGGTAGGCACGTTATTTTTACATGTAACTTGTAAATTTATATTCTCTATATTAATGTTGAATATAGTCCTTCAGAGCAAGCAGAAGATTCTGCTAAATCTCTTCTCACCTTTCATTCACGATAGGTGTGAATTTATCCAACTGAGTTGGCTGTTGGCAAATACTGTTGGGGGGTTTTAGGTGAATTAACAAGACAGAGCGGACGTCTCTGCCCAAATTTTATTTCCCCAGCAAATTAAATCAGACTTCATAGTTGGAGATGAATTTACTGAATATTTTAAAATGCAGATTGACCTGTATATGAACTGATAACTAGCGAATGCTTTAGTGAAGGGCTCTAAAACAGCGGCAATATGAATGACAATGGAATATTACAGAACGTGCGAGTTAACACCCCGATCACAAGCCCATATAATGTTGGATTTTAATTAAAATGCAAATGCAAATGCCACATATATAAATACATTCCACATATATAAATACATATATACATTTATATATATATATTAGCTGGAAAATAAATTAATATTAGTTTTATATTATCAGAATAAGGATTATATTTCATTTAAAAACTTACCCATGGTAACAGCTAGCTGTATTCTCCTCCTTTGTTCTCTGTTGGAGTCTCACTGTTGTTCTGAGGTAAATCTAAACTCCTTCCACTGTCCAGAACATTCTGTAGAGCTTCAGAATCCTGTACAGCACCTAACATCTTCCACACACGGAGGAAAATTATCGGATCTACTGTGTGTGTGTGTGGGGGGGGGGGGGGGGGGGCGTGGCCTTGTATGTACTGCAGATTACCCTGACTGTTTCCCTGTGAACAGCATGTGGGCGTGTCCTGTCTCAGGTCATTATCAGAAGTGTGGCAGAAAGACTGTTTCTTTCCTTAGATTCATATGGATTACATAAACTGAACATTTATTTTTGATTGCTACATTTAAAAGTAGACACTTTAAGCTTTCTATAGATATATATGTATAGATAAATAGATATATGGATATGTGTGTTCATTTTAGTTCATTTTAGTGACGCATTTCAAGAAGATTTTCTGGGAGACTGAGAGGGCAGAAAGCGCACCCTGTTTATTTTCTTTATTTTACAGAAGCACAATGTTTTATTGATATGTGAGTGTACATTAACAAATAAAGACATACATCGATGCACGTATGTGTATGGTTAAAAATGATTAAACATTTTACGTTATTTTTACGGTTACCAAAAAAAAAAATGCAAGAGGTCCCACCGCCAAAACAGCTGACCCCATGGTGCTGATATGCTGTTAACCCTGCTGTTATAATTGCTGGTCAAACTGGTAACCAGCTATGATGGTCTATGCTGGTTTTTTTTTTCAGTTTTAAGTGATTTCCATTGATTACTTTTTTTTAAGTGTATTTATATAAAAGATTTGTGTTTTGTTTTTAGACAACCCAGAGATATTTAATAAATGTAAAATAATGTATTTACATGTTTTTTGTAAATGGATTATTTTTGTCTCTTGTATGTGAATGCTTTTAAAGATAACACTACACAGTCCATGTATTTACATCACACATTATTTTCAGTACTAACTATTAAAAAACAAGATAATGAGCTAAAATGGTAACCAATTTTAACTACTAAAACCTTGCTGGTGACCCAGCATATAAATCATGCTGGCCTATGCTGGATTTTTCAGCAGGCATGCTGGTCTTCCAACAGTTACGCTGGTTCACCTGCTAAACAAGCATCAGACCAGTACTAACCAGTATTAACTAGCATATAAATCATGCTGGTCTATGCTGTTTTTTTCAGGAGGGTGAGCATGATCAAATGATATGGAAAGGTTGATAATAGTTGTGATGAAGGTGAGAAGACCTTATGAGATGGCTTGTGGAGCATTGTGGAAGGAATTGGGTTTAATGGACATGTGGTGGGATTTGGGGAAGAGTTAACGTGCTAAATCTCTTCAGTTTTCAGTTTGTAAAATTGTGCTAGCGAACGGGTGGGTGGGTGGGGTTGGGGGGGGGTCGTTTGGCGTTCAAGTAAGAGAAATTGTACAGTAGTGGTTGATGTAGGAGTGAAAGTCTGGCAGATTTGTGCTATTTTCCCATCATAAAAAAATATTATCAGTGGTCAGGGAGGATGGTGCAAGAAGATCTGTATGGACCCTGACTAGTTTGAGGTGGTGTTAGTTGTGACTTATCACTGTATCCTCTTAATTAAGGATTTTTTTACATGCTAAATAAAACTATAATAATTCTCATTTGTGTTCCATCCTTCTCACTTGTATCTGGCCTTAATCTCATTATGGTCTTATATGTGGCTTATTTGCTCCTCCTTCAAATGCAGTCCTGTTTCTCATGTACATCTTAGATTTCTCGAATGTTTCTTAAGTATGTTTTGGGTTGTGTCTCTTTGTTTCTTCTAAGTCAGCTTTAGGAAATATAAAAGACAAAGTCTAGCTTGTAATGAGAAAGCTCAATGATCAGTCTCATGACACTAGAAAAACATCATTCTGAGCAACAAACGTTTATTGATAAAATCATTTGAACTTCATTAAACACAAGTCACAACTTGTGCTTGGTCTTGGGTTCATCTATCTATTTGACATCACTGCACTGCAACATGGAGCAATGCTCAGAACTCAACAACAGGACCTTCAGCAGGTGAATTAGTGTGTGTTTTTCTCTTCTTTTTTGGACCAAAGCATAAAATTATGTTTTGGCTCTTGTCTGCTCCAACCACTCAGCATTCAGCATCAATGTACTAATCACTGATCATCTTTCATCATTTGCACCTGTTTCTTAATGGTTCATGCCATCTGTTTTTTTTTT
>QMIH01002138.1:7962-46019 GCA_003987875.1 Clarias batrachus
CTCACACACACACACACACACACACACACACACACACACACACCCAGGTCCACCTCCTGAAGCTCTGCTTTGTCCCCTATCTCTGCGTCTCCTCCTCACCTCTCTCAGTCTGTCTCTACTCAGAACTCTGCGGATTTTTCTTTAAGTCTCCATGAAATAAAAGCAGAAGCTGTTTGTATGAGTCTCGTGCTGCTCTGCAAAAAACACACACCTGTAATATATGGAGAAAAATGTAAAAATTGTCTTTATTATTTCAGTTTAACAGAAAGACGTGTTAACAGCTTATCCTGCACTAATCTGATTTACATCCAGTTATTAACTGACATCAGATGTTTCCTCACGACTTCCTGTTTCAGAAGGAAAAACCACAAACTTCAGCTCTCAGTTACTTTGCGGGCACTTTAACTGTTGTCTGAATGTCTTCTAGTCTGTATCTACTTCATATAATGTGTGTGTGTGTGTGTGTGTGTGTGTGTGTGTGTGTGCGCTGCATTGTACTGCATGATAATAACCACTTTTTACATTTTCTCGAACCCATCTCTCCACTCCTCGCTCTTCTTCAACATTCTTTCTGTCGCTGATCCTCAGAGTTATCAGAGAGCCGTAGATGAGGTTAGTGTGGCGTTCGCTCTCTTCATCTCTCTCTCTCTCTCTCTCTCTCTCTCTCTCTCTCTCTCTCTCCTTTTTATGCATTTGCTTTATGCTTCTCTTTGTTTCCAATAAAATTCCTTGAAACAGGATATCTTCATGTTGCAAATATTACATGTTATATATAAAATAAGGGAAAGAAAAACTCCTGAAACACCTCTCATATAAACCAGAAGCATTCAAATAACTGTCTTGAAATTATTTAAGTTATTTATTATTTTATATAATGAGTTCTGTTTGATATTATATTTAAATGAAAACTAAAGATCTATAACTAACAGGCACCGTTAGAACTGCAGTGTAATCACAGTCCTGTAAAACATTTATTATAGGAATAATCATTAAAGTACAACTTACACACACACAGAGTGTAGAATGTTCCTGTGAACATCATGAGGATCCTGAGCATGTGATCTTATCGTATCGTCATTAACCAGAAAATCACAAGGAGGGAAAAATCTGATTTTTATTCTCTGATATTTGTCTCAGCGTGACGTCTCAGGAGCGAGTCAATGAACGATGATAAAAACGACTTTGATTTTAGAATGATCTTTATTTTTAGAAAGGTCATAGAAAGGTCAAATTATTCAAACAGTGTGAAGTGGACATGTCATGGAGAAAAACAAAACAAATAACTCCACTATCACTCTTTCACCCCAGTCACCCCTCCATCACTCTGCTATCACTCCATCACACTTTCGTCATTCCTCTGTCACTCCTCCAACACTTCCATCATTTCCCTTCACTCCTTCCTCACTCCTATATCACTCTCCTTCACTCCTACATCACTCCCATTCACTCCTCCATCATTCCTCCATCACTCCCTGTCACTCCTACATCTCTCCTACATCACTCCCCTTCACTCCTCCATCATTCCTCCATTACACCCTTCACCCCTACATCACTCCCCTTCACTTCTCCATCACTCCTCCGTCACCCCCTTCACTCCATCACTTCTCCATCACACCCCTTCACTCCTCCCTCAGTCCTACATCACTCCCCTTCACTCCTACATCATTCCCCTTCACTCCTACATCACCCATCTTTACTCCTCCCTCAACCCTACATCACTCCTACATCACTCCCCTTCAGTCCTCCATCACTTCTCCATCACACCCCATCACTCCTACATCACTCCCCTTCCCTCCTACATCATTCCTCCATTACTCCCCTTCACTCCTCCATCACACCCCTTCACTCCTCGCTCATTCCTACATCACTCCTACATCACCCCCCTTCACTCCTCCATCATTCCTCCATTACACCCTTCACTCCTCCATCACTCCCATTCACTCCTCCATCACTTCTCCATCATTCCCCTTCACTCCCCTTCACTCCTCCATCGCTCCCATTCACTCCTCCATCACTTCTCCATCAATCTGTTCTCCATCACACCTCTTCACACCTCTTTCACTCCCATTCACTCCTCCATCACTCCCCTTAACTCCTTCATCACTCCCCTTCACTCCTCCATCACTACTCCATTACTCCCCTTCACTCCTCCATCACTTCTCCATCACCCCTCCATCACCCCTCCATTGTTTTGTTTTGTTTTGTCTTTACTCCCCCATCACTCCCCTTCACTCCTACATCACTACTCCATCACTCCCCTTCACTCCTCCATCACTCCTCTTCACTCCTCCATCACTAACCCATCACTCCCCTTCATTCCCCCATCACTCCCCTTCACTCCTCCATCACTCCTCCATCACTCCCCTACACTCCCCTTCACTCCTCCATCACTCCTCCATCACTCCCCTWCACTCCCCCATCACTCCCCTACACTCCCCCATCACTCCTCCATCACTCCGCTTCACTCCTACATCACTCCTCCATCATTCCCCTTCACTCCTCTCTCACTCCAACACTCCTTCATCACTCTGGCCCGCTCCTCCTCCACTGCAGCACTCCTTTAACTTTCCTCCTCCTCAGTCTGTTTCTTTCTGCTCAGTTGGTTCTAAACATAATTGCTGCTCTCCTCCTCCTCCTCTTTGTCCTCGTCCTTGTCTCAGCGCTGTCTCCCTCACCTTCATTAGCTGCCCGTTTCAGCTTCTCTTTAATTTACAGTCTTTCACGCTCTCAGTAAATCCCTCTCACTGTGTCTCCGGGTTTGAACTGTTGCCATAGTAACACCGATCTCTGGGCAAGGCGAGGACGAGCTTGTTTCTTTAACCTCCTTCATCACACACTCAGAGACACGCTGTTCTTAGAGCTGAAATAAGTAAACACTGTGTTCCTGAACAATGCAGATAAACACAGACCACGCAGGAATTTAAATCTTTATCGAGCACTGCATGTCTTCAGAGCTAGTCAGAACTAAAGGGGATCAATCTTTATAATCGATTCTCTTTAGGAACATTAGGTCTCATACGAGTGAAATCAGACCGTATAGTTATGAGTATGTGTTCTGTGTTGACTGAAGTGTGAAGAGTAAATAAACGCTGCGGCTCAGCAGTGTCGTCTCACTTCCTGTTTGTCCTCCTAGTGTATTTTTGAGATTTCTGACTCCGTGTTATTACGATGTCTGAACCGTGTTTTCTCTCTGCATGGCTGTCCTGATCCTCACCATCAGGAAGAACTGGTAAGATGTTCAGGCTGGTTTGACCCCTGACCCCTGACCCCTGACTAAACCCTGCTGCATGTGACGTGTGTCTCTGAGGGGTCTCTCTCCCCCGCGGTCCCGTCCTTCCTCTCAGCGTCCTGCCTTGTTCCTCAGACACGGCGGCCGGATTATTCCGTGCTCAGTGTGCACTTTGTTTGATTAGTGTCAGTGACTGGTTTGATATTAAATCTATGAAAATTCCCTGCTTCTTGTACATGAACGCTTTTTTTTTTTTTACACTTTATCCCTGGCTATTGTTTATCTGTTGCTAATCATCCGTGTGATTTTGTTTTTACCTCTCAGGATCTCACCGCTCTGGCCAAAGAACTGCGAGAGCTGCGCTCCAACGAGGAGACGAACCGGCCGCCAGTCAAAGTGACCGATTACTCGTCGTCCAGCGAGGAGTCAGAAAGCAGCGAAGACGAGGAGGGAGAGGGCGGAGCTCACGATGGCACAGTGCCAGTCAGTGACATCCCTCGCATCATGTGAGGAGCTTTCTCTCTCTCTCTCTCTCTCTCTCTCTCTCTTTCACTCAAGTGTCATTTATCACTCTTTTCATAATCAAACTAAAACTTTCGCATGGTTCACTAAATATCTGCCGAATTTCTCGATACGTGCTTCGTGCTTGTCTGTGTGGATGATGGTAAGTTTATTAACAAGTGCATTCATGGCATGGTTTATTTATATTTGGCCACTCCCACAACTCTCCACTGAAGGCACCGGTATTAACAAGTTTGCCCTCCGTCCCGTTTTCAGGCCGTCAGCTGGTCAGGGCGGGAACGAGCCGTTCGGAGGGCTGGTGGGTCCCGAGGATTCCCATGACGAGTCTTACGGGAACAATTCTAAAGACAGCACCCTGATGATGAGAGAGGTGAGAACACCAGCGTCTTCTCAGTCACATCACATGACCTTCTGTTATCATCATCATCATCATGGTCATCATCAGAAGTCTGTATGAACTCCGGGCAGTCACCTCCACTAGTTTCATGTGTCATGTGTTGTTTCGGAGTTTCACTCAGCCTTTTTTTTTCAGCATCTTTACATTTTTTGTTATCTCAGTGCTGATTGGCCCGCGCAGGTTGTTGCACTTCTCAGACTCTAACAGCAGGTGGCACTGTGGCGGTGACTTGGCAGGTGTCAGGGGCAGCAATAGCACCTTTTTCTCTCTTCCTCTCCTGCAGATGTTTGGGGAAAGAAAGCGCTCGGGTCATGCCGAGAGCAACGGTTTCCCTGGTAACGCCAATCTTCCTGATCTAGTGCAGCAAAGCCACTCCCCCTTGGCCACGCCCAGCGAAGGCCCGGGGCGCCACTCCAGTCTGCTTGGGCAGGACCTGGACTCTGTGGCTGAAGTAGGTGTCAGTGCAGCCTGTCAGTCTGAGGCACCCGCCTTCTGAGCTTTGAGAACCTGACGCTAACCTGACCTTGACCTTTGACCTCGCTAACTATCACCACCCAATCTAGTCTGAAATAAACCACATGTTCCTGTGTGTGTGTATATATATATATATATATATACGTATATATATGTATATATGGCTGTGTTTTCTGGCTGTAGACTCAGGGACGGCCCGCTCGCGCCCGGTTTCAGGTCCCGTTCTTGGCTTGTCCTGTGTTGCCAGGTTTCCTTTTGGACTTATTTTAATCACTCGCACATTAACGCTTTTCCCTCCTCTCATCTATAAATGCATGAGCCATCGCTAAGTGCTTACTAACCTTTACTCTTTAGCCTTATGTGCATGTTTTATTTACACTTACAGTAACGCTTACTCCAAATCCTGTACCAAAAAGGCATTATAAACAAAACAAAAACATTCTTAATGCATTATAGAGTCTGGCATAGCCTTTGATGTTTGTAGGGATTCATACTTACATTACATGCATACGAATTTCTTTATAGTGCATCAGTGTAGGATTTCATAGTGCATTATAACATCTACTCATTAGAATGTGAATGTACACTAATGCTATAATGCGCTATAACGTGCCATGGTCACACGCACTGTGCCGGAGTGCATCAGAGCATCAGTGTCTTCAGGCAGCAGATGTCACGATGCGTTTGTGATCTAACCGTATAAAGTCTAATGCGTATAAGAGCTGCGCGAGCATAATGCTGTGAACATGCCTGTGTGTTTATAATGTGTTATTAGAACAGGATTTACAGGAAGTCTTACTCTGCTCACTTTATACATTCGTGTTGCTCCATCAAGAGTCGTACCTGGAATTACAAGTGTGTGTGTGTGTGTGTGTGTGTGTGTGTGTGTGTGTGTCTTGTGGACAGTATGGTAGCGGCTCTAAAGCCTCCTTCACCCCGTTCGTGGACCCACGAGTGTACCAGACTTCACCGACTGAAGAGAACAGTGAGAACTCTGCAGCAGGTTCTTAATCAGATCTCTACTGAATCAATACGGAGGAATAAATCCGACTTCAGCGCAGTGATACGATTCGTTAAATTGTGTATTTCTTACCGTAGCTCTCTCGGTCGACGAGCTGCTGAGGCACGAGCAGGAACAGGAACAGGCTCGGCTCAACGAGGCTCGCAAGATCTCCGTCGTCAACGTCAATCCCACCAACATCCGCCCGCACAGCGACACGCCCGAGATCCGCAAATACAAAAAGCGCTTTAACTCCGAGATCCTGTGCGCTGCTCTGTGGGGTGAGTGACCGCGGCGGCATCACAGGCATGAAAAAGCAATCCTGATTCAATGCTCTAAAGTAAACTTATTAAAGTAAGGAGATATTTATGTAACGTCTCCAGTGTCAGTGCTCTCACAGGTGAAGCTGTAACTTCAGGACTGATGAGTTTATGCTCCTTTGCGGTTCTGTGCCGCGCGTGTCGTCTCTGTGCTGCAGGCGTGAACCTGTTGGTCGGGACTGAGAATGGACTGATGCTGTTGGACCGCAGCGGTCAGGGCAAAGTGTACAACCTCATCAACCGCCGGCGCTTTCAGCAGATGGACGTGCTGGAGGGCCTCAACGTTCTCGTCACCATCTCCGGTGAGAAACTGCAGACGAGTCAAGGACAGAGCTCCCCCCATATTCCAAAAGGATGTCTTTTACGTTATTTTATATTTTAATTTACAGTCATGTGAAAAAATTAGAGCAATATAAACATCTGAGGTTTAATTAGAGTGAACCTGGTTCAAACTGCTGAGTAATGCTCTACTAACCATGTGCACCTGGGCAGTGTGTCATTTCAGCCATTTTAATGTGGGAATGAATGTGAGGGTGTCCTAACTTTTTCCTCAGTTAGAATGTGCATTTTGTAGAATTGAATGTACAGAAAAGTTTTTTCTTCAGTTTGAATTGTTTCATTATATTCCTTAAAAATCTCTCAGTATTGTTTCCATTGAGATTAAAAATCCATATAGTAAGAAATGTTACAAAATACCCAGATTTTCGTCGGGTGTGCTAATTTTTTCACACGACTCTATCATTTTCCATAAAGATTGAACTTTTGGCTTTTCATTTTGTAGCTTGTTTATTTTGTAGAGGTGTGTGTTTTTGGCTCATTTGGGTGCAGATGATTAAATGTTCCCATACATCTGATTTGCTTAAAACAATGAACACATGTCTGAGTGTGTGTGTGTGTGTGTGTGTGTGTGTGTGTGTGTGTGTGCGTTAATGCCATGGTTAGAAATACTCCTCAGATCATGCATCTTTTACTCGAGTCGCTCTCTGTTTCACTCCTTTTACGGACATGCTGCTCTATGTAAATGAGCTACTGCTGAGCCACGCCCCTTTAGAGAACAGCAAAGCAACAATCCAGTGGGAGGGGCTCTTCTTATATGACATCACAAGAGGAGGAGAAGCCAAAAATGGAAAAAGGACAGAGAGCAAGGAATGTTTTTGTGCCGTCTGAATGTCTAGACGTGATCACACAGGGAATTTTGCAGATTGGGTCACCTTAAGGACCAAGAAAGGTTAAAGATCTCGGGTGAAGTATTTCATCTGGAGTATGTGGATCGGTGTGGATAGATTAGCAGTATGTTGAACAGAAATCCAAAATTAGTTTCTAATTCAGACCAGGAGATGGCGCTAAAGAATAGAAGGCGCACCTGAGGTGAGAGTTGTGTCTCTTTATCCAGGCAAAAAGAACAAGTTGAGGGTGTACTACCTGTCCTGGCTCAGGAACCGGATCCTCCACAATGACCCCGAGGTGGAGAAGAAGCAGGGCTGGACCACCGTGGGCGACCTGGAGGGCTGCGTTCACTACAAAGTCGGTACGTAGTGTCCATAACCGCGCTCCCTCCCTCCCTCCCTCCCTCTCTCACGCGCTCATTTATTCATAGGTTTATATGACATTTGTAACATTTATTTCTACTGAATCTCATGTTGATGTCTTTGCATCTGAAAGTGAAATATGAGCGGATCAAGTTCTTGGTGATTGCCTTGAAGAATTCGGTGGAGATTTACGCCTGGGCTCCGAAGCCGTATCACAAATTCATGGCTTTCAAGGTCAGTGTGATTGATACGGGATGTGACGCGTTTATCGGTGTGTGTGTGTGTGTGTGTGTGTGTGTGTGTGTGTGTGTGTGTGTGTGTGTGTGAAACCCTCAGATCATTGCAACCGTAATGGTGTTGCTATTATTTCAGAGCCAGTTATATTTATAGCGTTCCTCACCGTGAGCCGCGGAGAACCCGACCCGAGCAGCGTTTATGGGGATTGCGTGATAACGTGATCTCACGTGTTGTTGATGTTTCTCTTTCTCTCTCTGAAGTCCTTCACCGATCTGCAGCACAAGCCTCAGCTGGTGGATCTGACCGTAGAGGAAGGTCAGAGGTTAAAGGTCATCTACGGCTCCAGCGTCGGGTTCCACGTCATAGATGTCGACTCGGGGAACCCGTATGATATCTACATCCCATCGCACGTAAGTGACGGAGCGCCGAGAGGACCGGCTGGTCTTCTTCTTCTTCTTCTTCTTCTTCAGGATGTGGCGAGACGCTACAACGTCTTTTACAACGACTGCTCTTCCTAATAATGATTATTATTCCATAATAATAATAATAATAATAATAATAATACACCACAATTATTTGCATCCTTAAAGAAAGTGGGAAATTATTGGCACCCCTACATAGTGAGAAAGCCAGTGGTATGAACAGAACGTCAGGAAAATGTTCTCCAAGATCATCTGCTCAGTGGTGATACTTATTGGGGGGGGGGGGGATTGATGGATTTGTTCTCATGAAGGGTGCCAATATTTTTGAAGATTATACTTCATACTTTCTGATGATGTGTACTGTGTGTTGTAACGTTGTGTGTAGTTGTGCGTTTGTGTAATGTTGCTCAGAGTAAAACGTTTCCCCGATCTACGACCTTTGACAAACAAACATCACGTGATCACGTGAACCAGAGCAAGCAGAAAGTTTTGGCGCCTCTATATGTGTGTGTGTGTGTGTGTGTGTGTGTGTGTGAGCAGGTCAGTTGTTATTGGGAGACATTATTGTTGCAGCAGTTTCTCACACCCTGCCGAGCGAGGCGCAAAAAAAAAAAACAAACAAAAAAAACAACAACGTCTCCTGCAGCTTATTTTGTGCTCGTGCTTGTGACCCGAGGCTGACGGTCCCAAACCCCTCCCCCTCCCCTTCCCCTTCCCCGTGTTCCTCCCTCAGATTCAGGGCAGTGTCACCCCTCACGCCATTGTGGTGCTCCCCAAGACCGACGGGATGGAGATGCTTCTGTGTTATGAAGATGAGGGAGTCTATGTGAACACATACGGCAGAATCACTAAAGACGTGGTGCTGCAGTGGGGAGAGATGCCCACCTCTGTTGGTAGGTCGTGGTTGTTTCTTTCATTGGCACACCAAAATGATCCCGTCTCCTTTCAGAACCCTGAGGCCCGGGTGCCGTGGGAACACCCGCCCCAGACCCCCGGCAGCCAGTCGCACCAGAACAGCTCACGCAGGGATGAACTTCCTTCTTCCTCGTAATTAAATGAAACAGCTGCTTTTTTATTGCTCGTCGTTACGAACAGCTGCAGCTGGAGAGCCGCAAAAGGCAGATACCGTACACACACACACACACACACACACACACACACACACACACTGCATTGTTCTATTGGTTTATTTATTCAAATAAAAATAAAGTGATTAACACGGCACAGATCACGCTGAGCACCTGCAGCTCAACTCTCTACTACGCCGGGTTGCGTGTGGGCGTGGCCTAACGGTCGCTCCTACAAGAAATCATTTAGACCTTTACACTCCAGCTTCAGTTCATCTGGTGCCACTGGGTGTTTTGGAGTCTTTCTTTCAGTCTCTCTCACACACACACACTCACACACACACACACACACACACACACACACACACACACACACACACACACCTCTTTCACTTTAAGCCGGTTTTACGCTGTGACATCAGAGGTGTTATAAAGTGTCATTTAATGCGATTCCTCCGGCGCAGAGACGCGAGACTACAGAGACCGAGAGAGAAACCTGTGATCAGAGTCTCGCGAGAAAAATCTCCATTTTAATCTTAGTTAATTGTTGATTTTTAGTTTTTTATTTTTATCCTTTTAAATATTTTTGGATTAATATTACAATTTTTCTGTAGGTTTTTTTGTTTTTTATTACGATCACGATCGATTTCCTGCAAAGTGTTTTGAGAAGCGCGATATAAATAAAATTGACTGAATTAGGCGTACAGGACATTTACACGACACAGGTTACGCAACTTTTCAGTGTTTATAAGGTCCTTAATAACGCAATCGTTTTAGGATTCGAAGCTGCTTGAAACAAACCAGACACAAAACATTAGTGGGTCGAATCAAATGAAAGATTTCAATGGGTGGAGTGGCGAGATGAGGATGAGGCCGAGGTTAGAGGACACGCGCACACACACACACACACACACACACACACACACACACACACACACACACACAAGAATTCAGGGCAGAGTGGATGGGAACACATCGTGTGAACACACACCGCTGATCAAATCACACAGAGGAAAACCGGCTTCAGTCACTCAGACGCTTCTCTCTTTTCCTTCTCACTCAGTTTAGACTCAATGCCCCTCCGCCCCCCTGATGCCCCCCCACCTGCCCCTGCTTTGCCCTCCTGTGCCCCTTAACACCTCCCAGGTCTGGTGCAGTGTGTTTCAGTGTATTTGTCATCCATGATGTTGTGTTTTTATGTCCTGTTGATGTTATTTGTGTTCTTTAACTAACATTCGCTGTTTATTAACGATGAGTTTGAATTTGTTCATCGTCTCATTTTTTTATGTAAAATATCTGTAAAGTGTCTCTGAGTTTCTTCCTGTACATCAACCTCGACTGCATCTTTTAGACCTACAGCATGATGAATGGATCCTCAGAGCCCTGTGTGTGCGTGTGTGTGTGTGCGTGTGTGTGTGTGTGTGTGTGTGTGTGAAGGATCCATTAGAAAATCCCATCAGACAGATGAAAGATGCTGACTTTGAGAACGTCTTTCTTCCTCCCCGATGTTGTCGGCACACGCGGCTCAGACGTGTGCGCTGGATCTGTACGATTAACCTTTTGGCTTTTGTTCGTTCTCGTCTTCGTCTTGGAGGAATGTTAGTGTTGGGGTTTATTTTGTGTTCAGACCGAGCAGCTGGTATCTCACTGCTTCAGAGAGATTTATGAATGAATCTGAATTAAAATTCCAAACGATAAATACAGAGAACAAAACTCATGTTTCTGGTATTTATAATCTAAATCTCTTCTGATCTGCCTGCTTAGAGACGTCCAGCTTTAACTCTTCATGATATTGTCATTATTAAAGTACTTTATAAATGCTTTTATTTTTATACAGAATATGGTGTTTTTTTTACTAGACATAGAGAGTAATAAACATGGCACCGTGATCACAGCACATTTGGAGGCTGATGAAGTTTTTCTTCAGAAACTGCTGCAATAATGACCTCCTGGTGGTGTTGGGTGTCACGAACACGCGGGTTGTTCCGCTCGGTACCGGTTTCGGGTCGGTTTCTGGTTGCTGTTGGCCGTCAGAAGTCGTCGAGGAGCGGGGGGGGTTTTCTCACAATCCCGTGTTGTTCTAATTGTCCTGAGAGTCATCGCTCTCCTGTCCCATGTCCTGTGTCCTGCTTCCTTCCTGTTTCTCCTGCAGCCTACATCCACTCCAACCAGATCATGGGATGGGGAGAGAAAGCCATCGAGATCCGTTCCGTGGAGACGGGACACCTCGACGGAGTTTTCATGCACAAGCGAGCTCAGCGACTGAAGTTCCTGTCCGAGAGAAATGACAAGGTGAGCAGCCGCAAAGATCTCGGACGCAGGTCCTTGGCGTTTCTCTTCTCCACGTCACATGATTAAAGCATGTGATTTCAGTATTAAGTCAAATGCAGAGACTCTAAAAATTCCCAAATGTGAGTGTGAGACTCGACTTTTGTTTCCTGCAGGTCTTCTTTGCCTCGGTCCGATCAGGAGGCAGTAGCCAAGTTTTCTTCATGACCCTGAATAGAAACTCCATGATGAACTGGTAATTCCCGCCCCCTCCCCACCGCCCCCACTCCCCCCCCCATGAGCCCCACCACACATCCCCGCCCCACCCCTTCACCTTGTCTCTGTGGATGTAGTCTGTTTTCCTAAAGTGATGAAACGAGAGAGAACGACACGAGAGACAGTATGTGGATCTGCAGGGCCGCTTTGGGGAGCAAATACTTATAGACTAAAATAAAATAAAATAAAGGCAGGGAGCCGCTCCGGAGAGCCCAAGTTCATCTCAAGACCACACGAAGCTCTGACCGCCGAGAGAAGAACAACCCCCTCCTGTACCCAGAATTCCTTGCGGCTCGTTTTTATCGCGACTCGCCAGCTTTCGGACGGCGCTGATGTCAGAGACGGACAAAAATCAAGAACATAATTGATATTGTAATTGTTTAGAAACTTTCAACACAATACCTTATTGATGTTGGTTGGACAAAACAATTCAGTGGAGAGGTGTGTGTGTGTGTGTGTGTGTGTGTGTGTGTGTGTGTGTGTGTGTGTGTGTGCGCACTGTTCATGATTTTATCACTTTACGTTATAGCATTTCATCACACTGTAACTGTACAAAGGTTTATGTATCGTTTATTTGTTCATGATGTGTGTGTGTGTGTGTGTGTGTGTGTGTGTGTGTGTCTTCTTTATCCACCAATATGAAAAGCATCACATGATAATTAAGACATATCCGATCATTTGGATGATTTATACAGTACGTTACAGCAGGATTTTGGGGAATGAAATTAAAGCTCCGTTTCTCGTGATTCCACGCCGAGTCTGAGGGGCGGAGTTTCGCTTTTTGGATGTTGTTGCACTGGCGCAATAAAGACCACGGGGTTTTGATATGTGGATGAACGGGTTCCTGCTCAAACATGAACAAGCGGTGTGACGCGTGTTCCAGGCTTTTTATTGATCCTTTAATAAAACGGGTCACGTGACACAGACGTGATTTCTGTTTATTTCTCAGATTGCGTGACAACAAAGAGATGAGTTTGGTGCATTGAGCTTCCTCTAAACCTACCTCATTTCTCCAGCCGTTAGATCGCAAGTTTATATTCATTCGTGATATCGCATAATTATTAATAAAATATTAACTATAATTCAGACAAGGCTTAGGAATCTCAATTTGAAACTAGTTGAATTTTTAAATCATTTCATGCGGTGTAAATTGTTGTTAGTTTAAAAGAGTAACTAATTTAAGTTTGAATTAAACAGCAAAAAAAATCTAATACACACGTGAAAGTTTAAGACCCGTAACCCAGATGTGTCAGAACATGCTTTTTTTCTAATTAAGCATTTTATTTTATTTTTTATGCTTTCAAATATTTAAGATAAAGATAAAAAAAAATAAAGAAAGTTAAACATTCGAGATTTTATATGACTGTTTTAACAACATGAAACGTGGATTCTGTTACATTTCTGCAGAATCTCAAAATTCCATTTGGAATCAAACAGTTACTGTGAAAGAAAAACAAAAACATACAGTTGATTTTGGGATCAGACGACGCTGTTTACTAAAGCAGAGGGTGAACACCAGTGCCAAAAAATACAAATAAGCATCATTTGTTTATGGCAAAGTTAAAACAAGGACATTAAGGCATGAGACAATGTTTTATTAATGAATTATTGAGTTGTTGGTGCCGTGACCCGGGTGTGAAAAGGTCAAATCGAATCAGGATAAAAATCTCAGCATGCATGTTTACATCTGTAACAGCGTGAAATAAACAGATTAGACGCGACTTTTATTTTCAGGTCAGTTTACGGGCGCTCTCTGGAGCAAAAGGTTACACCTATAAAATCTGTTATAGTCCATAAATAAATCATAAATCTCTGTGTGTGTGTGTTTTGCCATTTCTATACCTTCACTGTTCACCTTCGGTTTTACCTTCACACGCCACCTCGTTTTTACTGCTCATACAAGTTCGTTTCATTTTTCCTCTTACGTTTGTCTTAATTTTTTATTGAATTAATAACTTTAGTCACTCAGCATTAAGTTAATTAGTAAAAAAAACAAAAAAAATGAAATTTCTTCTTTGGTGTCAAATGGGTTTTAGTGATTTATTCTTTATTAAAGCGGCTTTTTATCTAATTGTATTTTACATCTGGCACAGAAGTAAAGAATAAAAGTTAATTAGCAGTATACTTTGTAATAAATTAACACTTGCATATAATTCTGTAAATGAAATTACAGTAAAATTGTATATTTTATCAATTATTTATGTTTACAAATCCGACTCCATGCAATTTTCCGTGTTTAATGGTAGCAATATTATGTACCATAATTTATTTAATGAGATTTCAGCACACATGCTTAATCCTGATATGGCAATGAATAATTTACAAAGAATATATACTAAACATTTCTTTAAAGATGTATTTGACTTATTTGAATATTTTTTACCCTGTAAGCTTTTAATTTTTTATTTTACAAGAAATAAGACACGAATTTGAATGTAACAGTACAAAATAATTACAGTGCATGTGTATAAAATGATGGACATTTTCTTTCAAAATTTTGTAGTATGTGAATTCTTACTACAAAGTGTTCAGGGCAGATTCGCTTATCATCTGCTACTGTCGTTATGGTCGGCTTTTGGGAATCTTTTTGAAGTGTTTAAAAATGTTTTATAAATTTGTGCGTAGTTGTACAAATTGTTTGAAATCAAAATATATAATGATTGTGGAAACCTTCATCCATTCAAATTATTATATGTTTATTGGCATCACATCTTTGAGGCAAAACCTACCCGAGAACATCTTTAATGAAATAAATATTAAAATGACATATAGAATGGAGTTGGATTTTTATACATAAATAACAAATATAATATTTGTAAATTTCATTGTTCTTACAGTTTTATTTACAGAATTACAGGCTAGTGTCATTTCTACACTGTACATTTGACAATACTTTACTTCTTATTTTTAGACTATTAATGTTTAAATACTTCATGATAAATTCTTTAATGCTTCCAAAAAAATTAAAATGATAAAAAAAAATGTAAAAACCACTGTTGAAAACCCAGAACTAGGTCTGAGGTCTGATCTCGTCTAATGCGTGTGTGGTACATTACACTTCCAGTCTACTGACTTCTATGAATTAATGCAGAGCAGTTATTTGTTTATTTTAGGTTTAAATTTTAAACCCTGGGTCGTTCTAAAATAATTATTTAACATAGGAACCCTTTGTGTGTGTGTGTGTGTGTGTGTGTGTGTGTGTGTGTGTGTGTGTGTGTGTGTAAAACTCCACATCAGACACGCTTGACATTTGTTATTCTGGTCGGATTTATTTCTCGGTTTGTACAGAACACTTCTGGTTTGTCATTTTATTTGGAAGCGACAGTATTATTACTGATTTTTTGCAAAAGGATTTTTTTCTATAGCTGTATTTTGGATTAGCTCGTTGGTCTGAAAGTGCTGAAATCTATATTAGAATGTCAGAGATGTTTAATATCAGTGCTTTATGTAATATCACTTTATCCTATTTCTCATTTTATCCCGGTACTGTTTGACACTTTTTCTTTCTTTATAAATTCACTGCTGAATTATAGCAAAATGATGTACTGATACTTTTTTGTATGGTGACATTTTTCCTTTTCCTGGTTTGGATTTTTAGGGGAAAAGCACTTGTCATATTTATATTTGAAGGAAAGCCTGAAAGGAAACAATGCTGATGTAAATGAGAAATAAACCTAACACTCAGTCATGTTAGGACAAAGCTAGGATTATTAGCAATAAAGTGTTTCAAGGATTCTTCTTTAGATTTTTCTTTTCTGGTATTTAATTTCTGTCTGAATTTGGTAGAACTAAATATTCAAAATGCTGAAATGGTTGATGTCCAGAATTTGGGATGCAGGATGTGGGGTTCTGCGTGATTAAGATTATACACTGATATATTCACAGTTTGTTCCCATGTAACATAAAACATTAGAACTTTGCTGTTTTTTAATAAATCGGTGTATCGAATGACACATGTCAGTTTGTTTATTCTTTCATTTATTTACCTACTTATTCACAGACATTTAAACTAATTTAAATGTATTTATCCTACATTTTTCTACAAGGTATCTTAACTAAATAATTTTAAATAAAAATAAAAAGTTTTATGCTTAACTAGAATGTTTAATCTTAGCTACCTAAAGTCAGGTGAAGTGGCAGTTAAACTTAGCTCAAACTAACTGTAAAAAAAAATATTGGTTAATCTTAGCTAGATAACATTAAGAAATGAAGTGTGCAATCTTAATAAGATTAAATAATGTAGCAATAGATGTTAGCTAAGTAACAGTAAATAAAGTAGGAGTTAATCTTAGCAGTCATTCTTGAGAATTGAAACAAAACAGTTTTATTTAGATAAAAAAAAATACTTTATTATTTCTAAAAACTTTAAATATATTGTGGATCAGTGAGAACAAAAGAACAAAAGTGGGCGGGTTCAGGGCGCACAGTGCTCCGCCCCAAGGATGATTTGAAAAGATCCAATCAGTGCTCAGCCTCAAGTCACATGCTTTTCAAAAAATTTGAAACCGCGTACACCAATACAAATGAACGTAATACAGTTTAGGTTTTTAAAATTGTAAATAAATTATATTAAGAAACACAGCAGAATATTGTGACTAAATGGCTTTATTTCATTATTAAAATAAATAATTATTATGTTAAATAATTACATGTTAGAGTAGCATTCTTCTCTGCCTCACTTTAAGGGGGGTGCCCATATTGACCGGCCGCCACTGGTTATAGGAGAGGAAATCTTTGAAAGATATCTCTCTTAAATTATATTGTATTACTATCTATTAAGTTAACTTTTACGTAGCATTTAACACTTTGGAATCAAATTTCACATTTTCAAAACATTTTCAAAACATTTTTAATGTACAGTTTTTAGCAAGGAACTCTTTTCAAATCCAGCATTCATATTTTTCAAACACTGAATGGTGATTTAGGTGGCACTGTGGCGTAGTGGTTTGCACCTCCAGGGTCCATGTTCATCTCCCACCTTGGGTCTGTGTGCATGGAGTTTACATGTTCTCCCAGTGCTTGGAGGGTTTCCACCGGGTACTCCGGTTTCCTCCCATACTCCAGACATGCAGATTAGACTAATTGCCATTTCCACATTGCTCATAGTGTGTGAGATGTATGAGAGTGTGAGTGTGTGTAAGTTTATGTGTGTGCCCTGAGATGGATTGGCATCCCATCCAGAGTGTACCCCACGTCATGCCCCAAGTCTCCTGGGATAGACTCCAGGGCCCCCGCAACCCTGTACATAGGAAAAGTGATGAAGATGATGAGTGAATGAATTGTGAATTTAATAAAAATATTTTTTTTTAAATGTGGAAATGGAAAAATATCTTGTCTAGAGAAACAGGACACAATAAACTCAAATTTTTTTTTTATTATTAAACAAAAGTCCATTAAGTGCCCCTCTATCGCTCAGTGGATTAAAGCTTTATTAACTTTTCTTAAGCTAGAGAAGATTAAATACACACTGAGATGTTCTTTCAAAAATGGCTACAGCTTATTGCTTATTTAGCTATTTTACAGGTAGCGCCTGAATGATTATTTGAATTAGGTCATGCATTGGAAGGTGCAGTATGTATGATCTATCTAAATCACACAAATTCATTTGAGCTGGATGATGCGGGTGTGTGTGAGTTTGTTTCACTTCTCTTCTCCATTGTTCTATAATAATAATAATAATAATAATAATAATAATCTTAATTCAGTGAGGATTTTTTCTATGTTTGTATATGACAATTGTTTAATAAAAATAATTTGAAAAAAAAAATGACACATGGCTAACACAAGAGAACAATATATCCAGTAGAGGTGTATCAAGCTGCAGGCCATCCAATGCTTTTTTCTGTGCTCTCTGAAACTGCTTCCAAGCCTCTTTTTTTTATTCAGATATCTTATGTTTTGTATTTTACCTTCTTTTACCTTGTCATTCTGTCAACTTTCCCTCCCCTTTCTCAAGAATATATTGCTCTGTTCAGGGTGTTTATAAATCTTCTCTCTTCTCTTTTTTTGGTACTCTCTATTCCTTCTCTTTCAGTCTTTCACTGACAACTGCTGTCATGCCATACTTGCCTGAAATCATTTTCCTATATATTTATTTTGCCTCAAATGTCTTTAACAAGTTTTCTATTAAACAAAATCTAACTTTAATGTAATTGTTTATAAATCATATCCAACATGTGATACAGTAAATGACAGAACTAATGCAAAATAAAACTTCACTCTAATGAAACAAATCAATACAGTTTGCACAATGATAAGGTGTCATTTACCTATAAACATCAGTAGTAGCATCAGTAATACTTGCTCTAAGTTAGCTAGTTAGTTTTTTGTTAATTTATGTTGTTAATTTATGTTGTCATGTCAATCTGTCTTGTCTCAGCTAGCCAGCTAATTAGGCTTCTTAGTTAGCTAGTTATTCTGTTAATTTATGTTGTAAAATTATGTTGCATGTATCACCTTGGTCCTGGAGGAACATTGTTTCGTTTCCCTGTGTACTAACTGTATACACTCTAAAAACTGCTGGGTTAAAAAACAACCCAACCTTAACCTAACTGCTGGGTCACTATTGGACAGAACTCGCACTGGGTTGTTTTAACCCAGAATTCTGAGTGGGTAAAATTAACACTCTAGCTATTAGTTATTTAACTATTACTATTTAATTTCCTTCAAAAATAACATTAAGGACAAAAACAACAAAACTTTTTTAAATATTATTTATTAAATGTGGGTTGAAAAAGTGTTGTCCTCAAAAATTTAATAAATGAGTACTCATTTCCATCAATCTGATCTACAATATGCTGGAGAAACTCCCAGGTGAGAAGACACTGCTTTGTGTAGTTGACATAAAAAAAAAATAAAATAAAAAACTTTAAAACAAACATCAACATCCTCCACCAAAGAGTCTGTGTCAATAGCATTGCCTCCAACTATGGAAAGGTCGGTCAGGTCCTCATTGTCTCATCCCCAAGGCACAAAACGTAGAACAATGCTCCAGTCAAACAACGAAACAACGTTCCTCCAGGACCAAGGTGCTACATGCATGCAACAACAGAAATTAACTCCACAACATAAATTAACAACACACTTTACCGGAACCAGCTAGCTAACTAAGAGATCTAATTAGCTGACTAGCTCAGATATAGCTCAGATATGACAGATTTACATTTTTTAAGTTAACCTAAAACTATCAATTTCTATACAAAAAAGAGACAACAACAGACAACTGTAAGAGACCACCCCTAGAGGGCACTGTGTGCACATGTTTTCTTTTTCTTTTGTAGTTTTTTGTTATTCGACTCAGTTTCCCAGAAGGCACCTCGGTCAGGTGATGTTAGCGCTCACCTGAAACGAGGTAGCTCATCATTAGTGTTATAAATAGCTGATTGTTCTGGGAAACTGGGTCGAGCATTAATCCTGTCAAGTAGGCATGTATTTTAGTTTGTGTTTTATTTCATTTTACTTTGCTTATATGGGCTCTGTATACTTTGGTTTATCTGTATAAGTGTACCTTTTGGTTTATTCTGTGTATTTATGTGTGTATAGTGTTGTGTTTCTTGAGTTCCCTTAGCCTCTAGTGCAGGGGTCTCAAACTCAGTTCCTGGAGGGCCGCAGCCCCACAGAGTTTTGTTCCAACCATAATTAAAAACACCTGATCCAACTAAACAGGTCATTAAGGCTTATTTGAAAACTACATGGTATGTATGTTGGAGCAGGGTTGGAACAAAACTCTGTAGGGCTGCGGCCCTCCAGGAACTGAGTTTGAGACCCCTGCTCTAGTGTGTTCCCCCTTAGCCTCTAGTGTTCCCCTTAGGCAGCCTTAGGCCTTCGTGGCAGCTCAAGGAATCTGTATTTGCCTTAAAGAGCCTGTATGCCTTAAAGAACTTGTGTTTTTTCAAGAACCTGTGTAAGTGTTAAGAAACCGTGTGTTTTTGAGCACTTTTGTGCTCACGTGAAGAGCCTGTTTGTTTGGTTGTTTTAGTTAAATTAAAGACTTTTTTAAATTAAAGACAACCCCTCTGCACCTATACTTGCTTTATCTTCCCACGGCAACAAACACCTACTGGTACTAGTGCAGACTGACACCTAGTCAGTCTGCACTAGTAGCTCGTGACAGAATGCTCGACCCAGCAAGGCATAGCAGAGGGGACCCACGGCAGAGCCACAGTAGCGCCCCCCCATCCATCACCCCCCCGCCATCCCCCGACCAAGAACTACCATGGAGGCTCCCTTTCTTCGAGGAGCGCGTCAATGGAAGCCCTGGCGCTGAGGAGGACAGTGCTGCATCGGCTGCCCGGCTAGGACAACCCAGCGCTGCATCCGAAGCTCTGCAGACAGGAGCGATACAGTGCTTACTCCGCCGCCCGGCCTACAAGGATCCGGCACTGCCTCATCAGCCAGGTGCGTAAAGAAGATCCCTGACTGCCTCCATCACCCGACTGTGACATCAGGCGTGCACCACCGCTTGACCCTGTGAGCGAGCTATGGCCGTTTCAGAAGCCCAGCATCAAGGACAGACTGCTGTTGTCTCCGCCGCCCAGCTTGAGGGGGATACAGTACTGCATCGGTCGCCCGGATTGGGGGATGACGCAGCGCTGCATCTGCTGCTCGACAAGCAAGGGCAATCCAGTGCTGCCTCCACTGGCCAGCCTACACCAGCGATCCAGTGCTGCCTCAGCAGCCCGGTTTAGGGAAAGGGTCCAGCAGCTGCCTCCACAGCTAGGCTTCGGCGGCTATTCTGACTCGTACACTCGGGGAGCCAGATCGTTGGTGTCATAAGCTGGGTTAATAGACTATGTTCTCCCTCGTGGCAGCTCAAGGAGTCTGTATTTGCCTTAAAGTGTCTGCATGCCTTAAAGACCTTGTGTTTTTTCAAGAACCTGTGTAAGTGTTAAGAGACCGTGTGTGTTTGAGCACTTTTGTGCTCACTCGAAGAGCCTGTTTGTTTGGTTGTTTTAGTTAAATTAAAGACTTATGTTCAAACAACCCCTATGCACATTTGCCCGCCTGAACTACTAGTCAGTTTGCACTGACTTTTTCTTTTTTTTTAGTGATGCGGTATGAGTTGAGGTAGTGGGAAGAGCAACAGTAAACAAATGACATTCTTGAAGTAGTAGCAATGATTGAAAATAATAATAATAGGGTTAGGGTTAATAATAATATTGTGAGCAAGTAGCAAAGTAAAATAAATATTGTGCAAAAGTTGCAAAGAGACTCAGTGGTGTGGTGTGGACAAGGGAAACGGAGATTTCGGCTTGGTGTAACGTCACCTTGTAACACGCATCAAATTTAAAACCCTGATGCTTGCCTACAAAGCTAAAAATGGCTCAGCACCCATTTACCTCTCTGCTCTAATCACACCACGGACTGCACCACGTTCCCTCCGACCCTCCAGCACTGCTCGCCTCTCATGGATCGAGGGTACAGGATGCGTCACACAGTCGCGATATATTATACCATAACCATATAATACCAAAGATATAATACCCAAAATGAGATAAATCCGCTAGTTTGACCACTGCAGAGACATCACAACCAGCGGAAGTTTTCATAAGTTCTTTCCGAGGTGAGGTTGCGTTGGGCGGCTACATGAACGCGGAGCACCTGTATTGCCTGGAGCTCAAATCTCCGAAATTGTTGAGGCACTTTTTTTAAATAGACGCTATCTTTAATAACCGATGGAGGTTTTGCGCTGTATACACATGCACTCTCGCTTAAACAACTCTTAAAACTACACTTTATGACACAATAACAGTAATATTTTGGCCATTTTGCAGGCTACCATTGGGTCAAAATAACCCAATTAGGCATTCATTTGTAAATTACCCAATACATCTTATTTGACCCAACATATAGCAACCCAACAGTGTGTTTAAAGTACCTGAAATAACCCAGAATTTTGACCCAGCATAAGCAACCCAACGATGTGTTTACAGAAACAACACAGCATTTTTTAGAGTTTATGGTTGAAGTGACAATAAAGCCTACTTGACTTGACTTGAATAAACATTATAAGGTTAAAAAAATTAATGAATTCATTTTTAAAAGCCATTAATTAATTAATATGTATTTATATTACGTTGCACACAATAGGTGATTTGTTTCAAATACTATAATTAGTTTTTAGCTAATTGAAAATGTGAACCTTTTTCTGGACAAGGATTTTCTCAGGTCTAGTGGGGACACTTTATCAAATAACATAAAAATACTTTTAAATACAGTATGATTAAAAAAAATGTTATGCTGAGTTGATTCAGCTTATGAAATTGATCAATTGATCATACTAAAAAAAACTAAAACAAATAAACACAATATTGTGTGCTGGACAAGTTTTCTTTCAGTTCTGAGGAATGACTGCTACCTAACTTTAAATAAAGTCATGTTTAATTGTTAATCTTATGTAAATAACATTAAGAAATAAATCATTATTAAATATTAAATATGCTAGCAGTTAATCTTATCTTAGTAACAAAAAGAAAGGTGCTGTTTAATCTTAGCTAGATTAGATAAATTATCAGTTTATTATCAGTAAATTACCAGCATTAGGTAAAGTAGCAGTTAATATTAGCTATGTTTATTCATATATTCCTTTCTCATCTTTAATGACCAAGCCAGAAGCAATGGAGGAAAAAAAAGAAATTGAGGAAGAAACATGGAGAGGAACCAGACTCTAAAGAGAACTCATCCTCATTTGGATGATACCAGATAGTACCTGATACCAGATACCAGCTAAGTTCAGACGTGCAGCTATAGAACAGATTTTTTTTTTTTTTAGTTAACATGGAATTCACTGTGTTGAGGTTACACACTGTTCACGGTTATTTGAGTTAAATTGTACTGTTAGGATATGTAGGTTAGGTAATGAGTAATCTTAGATACTTAACATTAACCAAACTAGTGGTTCATCTTAGCTAAATAAAATTAACTCACTCATCGTCTATACTGCTTTGTCCTGTATACAGGGTCGTGAGAGACTGGAGCCTATCCCAGAAGACTTATGATATGAGGTGGGGTACTCCCTGGAACTGGTGCCAATTCATCCCAGGGCACACACATACACATTCACATGCTCATTCACACACTACATGCAATTTGGAAACACCAGTTAGCCTAATCTGCATGTCTTTAGACTGTGGGCGGAAACTGGAGTACCTGAAGGAAACCCACCAAGCACTGGAGGTGCAAGGCCACTAAGCCACCGTGCCGCCAGATAAAGTTAACTAGCCAAGGTAAAGGTAATCTTCGCCAGCTACTGATAACTAAAAAAAAGTAATGTTTCACTTTAGCTAACTAACTTTAAAGAAGGTAGAAGTTAATATTTGGTTTTATGTTCATTTAAGATTTACTACAGTACAATCTTAAAAAGTGTGCTGTATAAATAATGCAGCCTGTGTGTGTGTTTCTACTAGAGGTGGCGCTGTTTCTTTACCTGTGTGGACACGCGGAGGGTATTTGTGCATGCGTGCGTGTTAGTGTTATACAGAAGAAGAGAGAAGCCCCGCCCACTGTACGGGTGCTGCAGTAAAATTGGGCGCGCATGCGCGGTGACATTCCTTTTTTTCTTGGAAGTAAGTATTGCATGGCTCGTGCCTTTCGCTTATAAGAAAAAAAACTGCATTTTCTTGAATACAAGTGTGTGTGAGTTGTCACTCTATGTGTTCGAGTGGGACTCGGTAACCTAAACCACACGTCGCTTTTGTATTTTGTAAAAGTGTGTAATAAAAGCCGCGCTGTTTGCCTCTGACTTGTTTGAGGAGTAACTAAGTTAGCCAAGTTGCTAACAGACCGCACGCACGAGGCCTTCCGCGCGCGCAAGTCATAGTCCCAGGCTCCCGCACGCGCTGTATAAAGTGGTCGTTTCCCGCCAGTGTATGTTTCGCTATAGCGCTCATGGTGTCGTTTAATGTGAATTAAACACTTTACAGGCTTGTGTGTCGTTCGATTTATTAGCCAGCTAGCTCTAATAATTTAGCGAAGAAACGTAAATTACTTCAGTGTGTGTCTCTATGAATGTAAGTGAGCAAGCGCGCCCGTTAACAGCTATGTTTTTAAATAGATCTTACGTCTAAAGTACATTTAAATTAAAATCTGAGTATTTTAGTCTACAGTTTTACTAACAGATTTTTTTCCATGCTAGTATAATGAGTTAGCTAGCAAGTTAGCTCAGTCATATGGCCTTATATCTCGCGTGTTGTGAGGTAAAATTTAAGTTTGCACAATCTACCGGTTTATCGTCTCCAGTCCAGCAGCTGCAATTCAGCGGCTATAACGCGGAATATCGCGGATGTGTCCGGGTTGTTGCTGTGGACCTGTGGGTTTTTTTTAATAACCGCCGGCCTTTGGGCGTGAAGAGCAGCACCATGATGCGGCAAGTTCTCCAGCCTGAACATGGCACTCCTCACATCAGAAGTTTTCCTTTGAGTTGCGTGTTGTCTTTATAAGCGCGGAGAGCAGTGCGGAAACCAGTTCAGTGGTCGTTTTGACTTGGGATCATTAAGAGAAGCTCATAATTACAGTAGCAGTGTGGAACCGCATGCTGTTATGACGTAAGCGGGTTCAAAGTTGGGCTGGAGCAGTGTCGGGGACACACCCCGTTTTCTGCAATTATACCTTTTTAAAAAAATGTTTTAACTCCTAATTAGTTATGTGCAATTTAGTTTACACATGCTAATCAATTGTGTACAGGTCTTCTATATTAATTGGATGTGAGCCTTTTTTTTTGGCTCCTGAAGCGGTTCTTACTTGCTTTACCTGTTACTGCATTACCTTATGCACTTAACCCTGTTGTGTTGCTGTGTAATTCCCGTTCCGCCCTGGTGTAATCCTGTTCCTGGTGTCTGTCCTCATCAGTGCCCCTTGATTAGATCCCACCATGGCAGATCCAGATCTTGATTTCACCAGTGGAGACGCCGGGGCCTCTGAGACGTACCCGCAGCAATGCAGTGCCCTGCGCAAGAACGGCTTCGTGGTCCTGAAGGGTCGCCCCTGCAAAATCGTCGAGATGTCCACTTCCAAGACCGGGAAGCATGGCCACGCTAAGGTGAGGGCTAGGGCGTTGGTTCTGAGGATGCAAGTTAATTAATTTTATTTTTATATTTATTGAGTTTTTCAGAATGGACGGAGATCACTGGTGAAAATATGTAGTGTTAAAGTGGAAAATTTATTTTTATATACAAAAAATATTTTTCCCCACACCATGTAACACAGTGCTCTCCTCTGCCTGCACTTCTTGTGTGCAAAGACAGAAATGCATTCGTGTAATATCCAGTGTCGTATAGAAACATCTCTTATGTACTTATACGTTAGGCTCATTTACATTTATTTTTATGTGAAATTATGAACAGCTGTTTAGTAAAATCCTTTGAAGCTAGGATTTATGCACAGTTTTATGATTTACAGAGTTTCATATTCTACAATGTATGACTACATGACTAGGAGTTCTCGCAAAACAAAAAATGCATTCTCTGTCTCGAAAATGTGCTTAAGTAGTATTCTCGCTTCATGTCCCTGGAAATTCAACCGTTTTAAAGTTCTCAGTGTGAAATTAAATATATTGAGTTGACTTTAGGCTTGTGTAGAGTTTCTGAAAAGGTGAAAAGGTTAAATAATTTAAACAAACAATATAATGGGTTGAGAATGGCATGTTGGGTCTGGCAGTGTGTGAAAAATGCAGATCAGCAGTAAAGTGGGTCGCACTTTCCACTTGGGGTGTTCGACAAAATATTTGTGAAAGGGAGCAATCTTGAAAATGTAGGATTTTAATAAACTGTCTGGTGCACTCTCCCCAGCCCCCCACCCCCACCTCTGGGTGTGGCTCTGGTGCAGCTATCTGTATATATTAAAATTACATTTCTACTAATTTTTCTAGCACAGGTTTACTTTTGCATAATTTTGGTGTAGCTAAAAGATCGTTTATGTTAAGGCTTGAGAGAAAGCCCACTTTAGACAGGTCTTGTCTGCAGGTTCTGATTTTGTTATAGTATTTTCTAAAAGTTTAAATGCATCTGTAATGTATTGCAAAGGGGTAAGGGATGAGAGATGTCCTCTCTTGACACATGTACAAAATGCAACATGCATCACTCAGTGAAGAGGTTTAAAAAATCGATCTGCCAGCAAACCTGTACTGTTTTGTTAATTGTAAATAAGTAAATTGTGATGTTTGCCTACGGAATAAATGCCAGAAATGTAATGTTTTCAATCTGTAAAGTCAGATTTATTCAGTTTAAGTGTTGATGCAGTTTATCGTCCGCTCTCAATGTTTGGTTTGTAATCAATCGTGGGTTGAATTTGATTTCCCTTATATTTTGTTTCCTGTTGAGTGTTAAACAGTTTTCTTGCTTGTGCAGGTTCACCTGGTTGGTATCGACATATTCACTAATAAGAAGTATGAAGATATTTGTCCCTCCACTCACAACATGGATGTGCCCAACATAAAGAGAAATGATTTCCAGGTGATTATCTGAACCGCACATGAGTGTGTGTGTGAGAGAGGGAGATGGAAACACTGCATATTTTTTGTTGCAAATAATTAACAAAGCAATATTAAATTAAATGTATAATTTATGGTGTTCATCATGAAGAAAAATCACAAAGATCTATAATTAGTTTAAAGCAGTGTAATTATTTGGAATAATAAATGTTATCCGTTTCTCCACCCACCGTTCAAATGTCCCCCTCCCCCCTTCTCTCTCCTTCTCTTTTCCTTCTCAGCTGGTTGATATTAACGAGGGCTTCCTATCTCTCATGATGGACAACGGTGATGTGCGCGAGGACCTTCGTGTTCCTGAGGGTGACCTGGGCAAGGAAATTGACGCCAAACACGGTGCTGGTGAAGACATGATGGTGAGTACTAGGAATGCTCTGATTGATCGGTCACCGATCATAATGGACCGATAATAGGCAACTTGTGTAACAAGACAATTCCACAAAGTGGGAAGCAGCCAAGCTTCAGACATTTGAGAGAGCGGGAGAGTTCAGCAACTCGCGCACCGCCACTCACTCGGCTCTCGGTAATACCGCTATCTAACCTACGCGGTTTCGCGCGGGGGCCGAAAGTACAGTTCATCATGATTCACCGTGGGTTTTGGCGCTGTGATTACGCTTCCATCTTTTCACGCGAAACATTAAACATGTTTGTCAAACGTTTAATTTTATATAAAATATATATAAAATTTATATATTTATATTAAATAATGCTACACGATAAGGCTTCGAGTAGACCCTGTGATCGGTCTCGGCCGATACAGCTTCTAGTGATCGGTCCCAAAAATCCTGATCGGAGCACCCCTAGTGAGTACCGCACTCACAAAATGTCCTGCTAAGGTCAAGACTAAATTTCTGAATCGGATGATTTTTAATTGTTGTCAGTTTATTGGAGAATTGAGCTTCTAAACCTGTCAAGTATTTAAAACTGTTGTTTCTGGAATTGTGCTCCTAATGAAAATAAAATCCTTTCTTTTGCAAGTTTTCACATTGTTTTCCTCTCTATGGTGTGATTAAAGACATTGGAGTCGTTTATAACTTCTCCACATTTGTAAAGGATTGGGCTTTTTATATTCATACAGATGTCACTCCTGTAGTGTGAGTACAAGAACGCTGAACATTCCGTGATGTATAAGAGCTGGTCTCAGTGTTTATAATTTTTATAACAGATTATAATCTGAAATCTGTGCTCTTGTCTGTCTTGTATTTCTGCCCATTTCTGATGTTTCTCTTTATTCTTTGTAGATTACCGTGCTCTCAGCAATGGGTGAAGAGGCTGCTGTCGGCATCAAGGCCTTTGCCAAATAGGAAGAGCGAGAGGGCGAAAGAGAGAGACTGGGCTGCTCAGGCTGCAACATGCATCACATTTAATCTCATGTTTTTTTTTGTTTTTTTTTTCTTCACCAAAGCTCTGGCCTTCACACACGCTCCCAACTTCTTCTTTTTTTTTTTTCCTTTTTTAAAAATCATCCCTGGTCCTTGTTCTAGTTCCTCTACTGGACTCTTCTTCAGCCATAATGTCTTTTAGGTTGTTTTGGCATTCTTCTCTCAAATCAGATTTTTTTTAGGGTTGTTTTAGGTTTATATATAATTTTTTTTTTTTTCGTTCCACTTCCTTCATGATGTTAGTCTGGCCACTTACATTCCTGAACGTTAAAATGGGATCCATTTGCCACATATATTACATACAGATAAATACGTATGAGACAGGATTACTTTGCAGAATCGATGCGTTTCAGTGGAATTTATGCGCAATGCGTTTTAAAGGAGGAGATGAAACGGCCCTTGTGACACACACCAAGTTTTATTTCCCACTTGCTGCCTTAAGGGTGCCATTACTTTTTCTTTTGTTTGCTCTGTATCTGCACTAAGGTCAGTTGATGCCTTTACCCAAACAAAGTGAAATGTGTACTGTTAGCACTTTGTAGTACTCGGAGTACTTTGGGTACTGCTGGAAACACTTCTTGTTTTGCCTTTTTTCCTTTTTTTTTTTTTTTTTTAAACAGTAAAATCACTAAGCCAGACAGAAATAACCCTCAGTGGAATCTCTAACCTCCGGTCTCCATAATGATGTGGACAGAAGGATGTGATGGCCATGTGCGAGTACCTCTGTAACGCAATAGCAGCCTGGTTCTGGCTGTCAGACAACCTTAAATAAAGTGTTGAAGCCTGTTTGAGGAGTGTTTATGGTTTTCCTTTTGGGTTGTGTGTGGGGCAGCTACATTACAGTAAATCATGATTTTAGGACATCATGTGGATGAACTGATCCAGTGGTTTGATTGGTGTTGGGAAATATTAACCTTTTACTAGTTGATCTGTGGGTTAAAGAATTTGATAAATGCTTGTTAATATAATTATTACTTGTACCTCTGTCTATGTGGTGTTGGGCTCCGACGTGCTGCAAGGTCAGCAAGAACCGACCAAAAAATTAAATGTTTAATTTTTCGTGCTGAAAGATGGAAACGTAATCACATGGCCAAATCTCGAGGTGAATCATGATGAACCGTACTTACGGCCAGTGCGAGAAACCGTGTAGATGAGATAGGCGTATTATTTATTAATAATAATCACTCAGAGAGGAAATTTAGAATTTTAATGGTCTTTCCAGTACCATTCTCTCTAAAATAAACTTCTTAAAAATATGTTTAATTGCTTAGAATGAAAAAGCTAAAATAAAACCTGGTACAAAGCCTGAATTTCCAATTAGTGGCTCATGGAAGGGAATTAAATATTCTTTATGTTCTACAGGGTTGGTGTGAGTCCATGTTAAAGTTTACTTGTACAGGGAAATTAAGACAGGAATATACATACATGTATAGGGGTTGGACAATGAAAGTGAAACGCCTGGTTTTAGACCACAGTAATTCATTAGTATGGTTCAGGGCCGACTCCTCCTTTTTTGGCCATAATGACATCAGTTGGTCTTGGGAATGACAGAGACAAAAAGTCCTGCACGGTGGACAGAGAGATTTTGAGTCGTTCTTCTTGCAGAATCGTGTCCAGTCACGTGATGCTGGTGGAGGAAAACCTTTCCTGACTCGCTCCTCCAAAACACCCCAAAGTGTCTCAATAATATTTAGATCTGGTGAGTGTGAGGCCCTGGGAGATGTTCAACTTCACTTTCATGTTCATTAACCACTCTGTCACCAGTCTCACTGTGTGTATTGGTGTATTATCATCCTGATACACGGCACCGCCTTCAGGATACAATGTTTAAACCATCGGGTCACATGGTCCTCCAGAATGGTTCTATAGTCCTTGGCAGTGATGCGCCCATCTAGTACAAGTATTGGGCCTCAGGAATGGCATGATATCGCAGCCCAAACCATCACTGATCCGCCCCCATGCTTCACTCTGGACATGCAGCAGTCTGGGTGCTACGCTTCTCTGGGGCGTCTCCACAACGTAACTCTCCCGGATGTGGAAAAGACAGTGAAGGTGGACTCATCAGAGGACAATACATGTCTCACATGTCCAATAATAAAAAATAGTTTAGTTCTTTTATAAATTAGGAGATAAATTGAGGAGGTGAAAAATATTAAAATCTTTCTATAAAATCAAGATTTTAAAATGAAAAGATGAATAACTTGTGATTTAATGATTGTTAATTTTTGTCACTTTCTAGGGAAACATTAACATACTGTTAATGAAAAGTGTTATGCCGGATCATCTGATAATCTGATTTATCAGGTAGCAGCATTATTGTGTATATATATATATATATATACACAGTACAGAGGACCTTCTCATTCAAAGAGGTTGAATTTGTATTATGGCAAGAAAAAAGCACTGGAAACAGTTCTTTTATTATTATTATTATTATTAAATCACAAAAAAATATGTACAATATGAAAGATATAAAAGTACAAGAATCAGATATTAAATATTGAATTACACAAATAATCATACGCAGTTGAATAGAAGTTAGAAATAGAATACAATAGAAACGAACTTAACAAAAATAACTGGAAACAGTTCATTAGAAAGCGGTTCTATGACATCAGCACTATGACATCATAGTGTGTGAAGGGCCTCTTGTTTATTTATTAGCTTATTAATTTGTAATAAATATAATGAGCTGCACAAAGCAGATCATAACATTAAGGATTTAATTGAGAAAGAAATAGAAGATAAACAAATTAAACATTTTCCTCGCTGCCTAAAAAACGGGGCGGAGTCTGCTTTCTCTCTCTCTCTCGCTCACCCTCGCTCTCTTTCTTAGCGCATGCGCGTAGACGTCACTTCCTTTTTACCTCGCGCTCTCCAACATGGCGCCGGTATGTGCGAGCTCTGCGACAGAGTTTCCCTAAAAACCTTTATTTCGTTTTTGCTTTGTTTCGTTTTTTACCGAAATTCTCTGCGTTAGATGTTTGACAATAAGTGTTTATTAAACGTGTGGTTACGTCATCAGCAAGTGGCATTAGTCCATTTTGCGCTTAGGCCACGTGCACTTCAGAGAGACTGGATCAGATCAGATCAGATTTAGATCAGAAATGTTTTTTCCTGGAGATTTTACTAGAAATTTATTCTTACTTGCTCACATAGAGGAGGGTTATAATTTCGAACTAAAATGCATTATTGTTTTTACACTATATATATATGTATATTTATATACTGCACATCATACAGAAGTGCTTAATAAAACAGATCTGTGAGGTCTGCTGATAGATTAATTGTTTATTGATGTCTATAAATATAAAATAAATGTTCTTGTTTAAGTCTGCTATAGTAAGACTCGGCTAGTGTGTAAAAGTGTCACTTTATTGGTGAAGTGATCTGTAACAGCGGAGTGAATATAAAATCTGGAGACACCAACTCTAATAATAATCAGAATGTAAACTGTCACGTGATCACAAATGTGCAGAATTTTATATATAAAATGCATTTCTATTAAAACTCAGGTCTGCTCTCCATTTCAGCTCAAAGAGTAAAGTTTAACACAAAAAGTAACTGTGTTAGGATTCTTTTTTTAAATATAAGAATGTATATTTTAATAATCTTTTTTCTAAACACCAAAATATTTTATTTAAATATATAATAATAATAATAATAATAATAATATAAAAAATACATTTCTGGGTAATGCTGTTCCAGAAGAGACAGGTTGCAGGGAAGAAGAGCAGGAAACCGGCTGGCTGGAGGTTCACGCTGGACTGCACGCACCCTGTGGAGGACGGCATCCTCGACTCGGCCAATTTTGTAAGAACAGCCATCTTCTCAGTGTTAAATATTTAAGCTTTATATATATATATGTTTACGGTAAATATTGAGGTGATTTCAGGCATCACTAACACCAGGTGTTGACTAGGGTTCTCTTCCCTAGTTTTACGAGCTAGGGTTCTCTTCCCTAGTTTTATGAGCTAGGGTTCTCTTCCCTAGTTTACGAGCTAGGGTTCTCTTCCCTAGTGTGTCAAATGTTGTGATGTCACTAACAGGAGACGTTCCTCAGAGAGAAGGTGAAGGTTAATGGTAAAACCGGGAATCTGGGAAGCATGGTGCAGATTGCTCGGCAGAAGAACAAGATCAGCATCTCATCAGAAAAACACTTCTCAAAGAGGTGAGGACTATGAAGAGTCAGATCAGGGGGAATGCTCCTGCTGAATGCAAAAATTTGTTCCCCCTTGATGTTAAAAAAGAAAAATTAATGCTGATAAATGCCCATTAATGAAACCAAACTCAGTACTTGTGCTACTGGTGTTTTGTTATGGGGCGCACCATCTTTTGCACTCGGCCCCTATTAAAAATAACACTGCACGTTCCTGAAGCTTCGGATTCAGTGCTGATTAATCAAGGAGTTTGTCTCGATGTAAGCAGATTTTATTTATTTTTTGCTTCAGGTATCTAAAATATCTGACGAAGAAATACCTGAAGAAGAACAACCTGCGCGACTGGCTGCGCGTCGTGGCGTCTGATAAAGAGACGTATGAGCTGAGGTACTTCCAGATCAGTCAGGACGACGAGTCCGAGACAGAGGAGTGAAGGGCTCATCTGGGACGAGAGGAGAAGGACAGAGAGAATCTCAGCCTGTTTTTGAGTTTGATGTTTATTTTTTAATAAATGAACGATTTACTCTAAACCCGAGTGTGCTGTTTTTGTTCATTTTTAATGAAACTGGAGTTATTTTTTTTAATGCACCCAGTAAACACATGGTCTGTTACATGTGTCTGTGGCTTATAGAGATTAGATAATGCAATTAAAATGACATGCTTATGACAAAAATATTTAATTTAATCCTAATACACATTAGGAGTTTATTCAAGAGCTTTGGCATTGTGCAAAACAATGAAACTGTATGTGCTTATAAAGTGATGTTTAATCTCAATAAATTAGAATATTATCAAAAAAGTTTCATTTCAATATTTTTAAAAAGTGAATCTCAGATTCATTTCACACAGACTGATATATTTCAATTGTTTCTTTTCATTTTGTTAATTTTTTTTCATGGGGTCACGCACTAACTTGACAGTTGTCCAGAAATGATCACTGACACCCTGTACATGGAGGGTAAGACACAAAAGGTCAATGTTAAAGACGCTGGCTGTTCAGAGAGTGCTGTATGCAAGCACCATAATGAAAGTTGAGTGAAAGGAAAAGGAACACAAGATACAGGGATAACCACAGCCTTGTAAGAATGGTGAAATGAAGGTGACTGGAGCTGGAGTCAGCGCTTCAAGAGCCCCCCCCCCCCCACACACACACACACAGGCGTATCCAGGACACAACAGTCACATTCCTCGTGTCAAGCCACTCTTGAACCAGAGACAATGTCAGAGGTGTCTTACCTGGGCTAAGGACAAAAAGGATTGGACTGTTGATTCTGCATTTCATTTTGAGGTCAAAGTTCCAGAGTCTGGAGGAAGAGAGGAGAGGCACAGAATCCAAGCTACTTGAGGTCCAGTGTGAAGTTTGCAGCCAGTGGTGGTTTGGGGAGCCGTGTCATCTGCTGGTGGTTTTATCAGGTCAAAGGTCAGCGCCGCATGTTCCCCAATGCTGACCCACACTGCCAAAAATACTAATATCTGGTTTAAGCACCGTGGTGTCCCTGTGGCTGATTGACCAGCGAGCTCGCCAGACCTAAATCTCGTAGAGAACCTCTGGAGTGTTGTGAAGAGGAAGATGCGAGACAAGACAGAGCTGAAGGCGGCTATCGGAGCAAACTAGGCTTCCATAACACCTCAGCAGTGCCGATCGCCTCCATGCCACGCCGCTCCGCCGCGGTAATTCATGCGAAAGGTCCTGAGTGCAGCACATGTTCCTACTGTTCAGAAGTCCACCATTTCTGTGTTCAAAATCATTTTTTTAAGTTGGTATTAAGTAATCAAATTTTCTGAGATACTGAATTTCATAATCAACAAAATTAAAACAAAAATCAACACTTGAAATATATCAGTCTGTGTGTGTGTAATGAATCAATATAATATACTGTATGAGTTTCACTTTTTCAACTGAATTACTGAAATAAATAAACTTTTTGGTGATATTTTGGTTTATTGAGATGCACCTGTATAATTGTGTGTTCTTCATCTTTACGAAAAATGCAAAAAAATAAAATTGATATATTTTTTAAACCTTATGAATAAAATATGAATCGATTTTATGAGATTTATTTTTTATTTTTATTTTTTAGGAATAAAAATGATCTTTTTGTGTAAATGTGAAGATGTATTTTTGGCATGATTTTTAGATTTCATATGCTTTATTCACATTTAAATTGGCCCATTTTTATTTACACTGTAAAATATTTTATTCTTTCATCTGAAAACTAAATGTGAAATCATTTAAATAGTTTTAGACTTCAAACACTTTTCTTTTTGTTGTCTGAGTTTCTGTTGACTTTAAATTGAAAATTAAGAACTTATAATCTGTCACTAATTTAAGCTGACATTCATGATTGCTGATGATTACATTTGATCATCCTCATGGTGTGAAACTCTTCAGGTAGGTGTTAAGTTCTCCTAAGATGAGCATTTTCACAGAACTGTGACTTGATTCAGTCTTTGATCATGTTGATCAACTGAAAATCTCATCAACATCTCAGGTGTGAGAGGAACAGAGAAAGAGATGAAGGACTTCGCTATAAATACTTCCAGAGAAGTTGGCTTGTTCAATTTAAAGCAGCAGTCATGCAGGAGCAGGTCATGGAGGTCTCGGCTGCAGAGATATGGACAGGAGCAACAAGAAAACGAATGCGTGGACGCTTCCGTGCGGCTCTCGCTGGACTTCTGGAGCTTGAAGTCTTAAGAGTCAAGCACAAAGAGATGGTGGAATTGGTGCTGGGGAAACACAGCAGTCCTGATGATGTAGATGATCTACTAACCATCCAGTCCGGACTGCATGAGTACTGGGTAGAGGAGAGCTCCTTAACACTGAAATTCAAACGTAGCTCCTCACATGAGAACGTCATAGATGTTGGAAATCACAGAACATTTCTGGACCTGAGAAGAATGTATACCCATACTTCATCTGAACCTCATCGTCTACATGATCTCCACAGCCATGAATGTGAAGACAGGCAGTCAAGGGTGAGCTCTGGGTTCTCCAAGAGTCTCAATGACTGCATGGGTTTCCTTTCCACCTCCCGGGCTTCCTTAAGTCATCAGAGCACTCAGAGTTCAGCAGGTTATGGACGAAAACGTCATGAAAACTCCACATGGAGGTCTCATTTATTAAAAAAAAATCAGGAACATTCATGGAACAGTGATACCGTTACTCCAGGGTTTTCACGTAGCGTGATTCCTGAATCTAGGTTCTTATCTGTAGTGGATCTGTGTCCTGGTTCCCACTGGTCTGATATCTCCGACATTTTGCAGCCAAAAATCATCCTTGAATCGTCCTACAGATCCGATCTGAAAAGTCGCCACAGCTCAGAGGTTTATCGCTATCCCAGTCCACTCCACGCCGTGGCCTTGCAGAGCCCGCTCTACGCTCCACAGAGTCCCGAACAAAAGAGACAGAACAAGAGAGCTTCTCCACAAACTTTTATTTCTACAACTAGCTCCTTGCCTAAGCCAGATTTTGTTCATGGACACCGGAGAGCTATTGGATGTACCTTCTCTCATCCAGATTCCCGCAGCATTATGTCCTTAACCTCGCCTCCGTCTTGGTTAGAGAATCCTGGGTGTGAGGAGATTGTTCTGAAGCGAGCGCGGGGTGAAATGTGGAGCCACCCCATGGCAGAATGTTCTGAAATGTCATGGTCCAGGAGAAGCTTGGCTTCACTTCATCATGCATGTCCCACAGGCAAATGTGAAAAATCTTCAACTTTTAAAACAATTCTTTTCCATAACAGAGATACTGGATCATCCGGAACTGAACCTCCAAGATCTTCACAAACTCCTAGTCCAGGATTTAGAGGACGACTTGGAACACACAAGAACCGACATAGAAGACTCACAGTTTCTTTGACCAATCTGAAAAGTTTGACAGAAAGTAATTTATCTTTGTTTGCTGAGAGACGAGTGCTTCATCACTGATGTTCCTCTGTTCTGGATGTTTTCATGATGAATCTTTTAGCATTTTCTATATTTCTGCTTGAAAGTCGTTTCTTCCCAGTAAATGAATAGTTCTGTTTGGTTGCTCTGATTGTAATGAAAATTCTGATTGAGTTGAAAAGTAAGTTTCAGGAAGCCTGTAATCCAAAGAACCATTTAAAGATCTTCCAGGATCTGGTTGTTATTACTAAGTGGAGTTTCTCCTAAATTATGTCTTATATTATGTTTGTGTTTATAATTTGATACTAAATTGATGATGATGTTAAAACTTCATAATATTTCTCCATAATGTTTTTTAAATGTCTTTAAAACAGACATTTGAAATCAAATCAAATAAAGATGTGTTACGTCACATATTTTAAGAATGATCGATCTTCTGAAGCTTTGTCTCTCAATAACACTTATCCTGTTTCTAATTGCACTTAAACACACGCACTTCATTATCTCTGACCTAATCACTCAGGACGAGACAGAAATACTGAAGCAATCAACATTATAATTAATTACTCCATATCATGGATAAAATAAAGTCACACTAATATTTTGTTTTAGCATCTTTAGCTTTAAAAAATCTATCTCCACATGACGTTGCGACTGAAGCGACCCCAGATCATAACACTGTCTCCAGAGGCTTGTACAGTGGACACTATGCATGATGGGAGCATCGCTTCATTACAGCGCTTCCCTTCTCACCCTGACACACCCATCACTCTGGAACACACTCATCAGGTCACATGACTTTTTCCCATCACTCCAAAGTCCAGACCTTAGGCTTCCTAACAAAATGAAGCCTTTTTACACATTAGTCTCAGTAAGAAGAGGTTCAGTCCCGATGCTGTGAGGTCTCATCACCTTGTGTGTGTGTGTGTGTGTGTGTGTGTGTAAATACTATATACATGCAACTTCACCAGGTGTTTAAGTGACCTCCATCTCACTCACTCCGGATGTGTTTCTGATCACATTTCGTCTGTAACGTTGAGGGTTCAGCTCGATCCTCCCAGGGTTTAATAATGTGTTGCTCAGTTCTTAACCCAGGTTCATTTCAGCTTCAGTCTCCTTAGTTGTTTTCTGTGATTGATACAGGACAATAATTTTTTTTAACCAGACAATACAGAAAGATCCAAATAATATCAGACATAATACTATCAGTGCCTGTGCTTAACAGGTCTTTTAAATATAAAAGAAAAATTATGTAAAATGCCTTACAAATAAAACCTTTTGAGTAATTTTAGTCACTAATTGTGCTTAATATAGATATTTTCAGGTCTCCCCCCCCCCCCCGCTCCCTGCACTTTAGGAAATATATGCAAATCATTAATTAAAAACCATTTTAGAATAATTTTTCATGAAATCTTTTTGTTCCTGTTTCTTGCACACACCAGCAGGGGTCAGCAGAGACCCCAATCTTAACTATGATAAAATTCCTAACATTTCATTTTGCACTCAGAATCTGTGTTTATTGAGCGTCTTCCAAAGAAATAATCAGGTTCCTCCTCTCTGCTCATCATTGTCACTGTTCATCATTCTAACACTTTTCACACCCTTTTTTTTTTTTTTTTTGGAGAAAAGACATATTATCTCCAGTGTATCTCCATGAAGTTTGTTTCTTTTTCGAAGGAGCTTGAGGAGGAACGCAGAGCTTATGGAAGTGTTTTTCTTGGAGGAGACGTGAGATATTCCCATGTGTGATGATAACTGCGTTCCAGCTGCAGATAAAAAGACTTCTCTCTGAAATTACTGCTGTAATAACGGGGAAAAGGTGCAGCAGGGATTTGAAGGGTCTGAGCTCGATGCAGGAACCTGCTGCTGCTTTCTGAGCTTAAAATCCTGTTAGACTTCAGTTCAGACTTACAGCAGAGAGATCTGCATCAGATCAGGAGTTTAGATTTGGAATATTCTGAATGAAGGTGACGCGATTGGTTCTTTTATTATACGTCCTGCAATTCTGGTTAAATATTGCAAATAAATAATTGAGGTTAAAAGAATACTTTGAAATGTGCAGATTATATCTCTGATGTTGAAACATTTTCTTTTTTCTTTAATCAAGATTGTTAAAATGTAATTCCTCAATATTAAAGCTTTTATTCTTGTGTTCCATCTTGTGTTTCTTTCTTTTCTGTTGAATCTCTTACTGAAGTCAAGTGAAGTGTGTGTTCTGTTCTTTATCTTTCTGTTTCATTTTTCTTTTCTTTTTTTGCCGTTTTGATCAAACAAATACCTCCAATAAAATGTGTCTGATCCTCACGGAGGTTGTTTCAGATGGTTACCTTTAACATGCCTGTGTTGCCTCTCTCTAAAAAAAGAGCTGTGTGTGTCTGTGTGTGTGTGTGTGTGTGTGTGTGTGTGT
>QMIH01002138.1:51528-80157 GCA_003987875.1 Clarias batrachus
GGGGAGGGGGGAGGGTTGGGGGGGCGTCCCCTCCATGTCTCTGATGAGCTCATGTCTCTGCCATGTCATTATTTCTTCTTCCTTGTTGTTTAACAACGTTTTCAATCCAAGTGTAAATATTCCCAAACTTTTTTTTTCCTTCAGTAGCAGTGATGTGACGCTCAGAGCGTCTGTTTCTTCTTCTTCTTCTTTGTTTTGGTGTTTACTGTGGTTGACACCCATTACTGCCACCCTTTGGTCTTGATCTCCCTCATCTTCCTTTCAGTTTAAATCCTCTTTTCTAGTCCTTTTTTACTTTCTTCCTTATCATCTTTCTCCGTTTTATAAAATACTTAGATCACAGTGTACTCAACCTCTACAAATTCCCATCAACTCAAAAATGACTAATAACGACTAAGTCCCTTTGAAAGCGTCTCACTATTTCATGGGTGTGGTGTTCTGGGGTGTGTCACTATTTCATGGGGGCGTGGTGTTCAGAGCACTCTATCTGGAGTCTCTGGCTGTAATAAAGCATTAAAGCAAGATGAGACGAGACGTTACAGACTTTCAGCTGAAGGACGAAGGGAATCATTCAAAAGTTCAATTAAAAGCCACAAGATTGGGTTGAATATTGTATTATATAATATTTCGCGCCAACTTCTGCAGCACACAGAATCACAACTGCAGTATAAAGACTCCCACCTCTCGCCTCTTTTCTCTCAACTGACTCCGCCCAGTGTTTTTATAGAGTATAACAAATGTGCAGGAAGAGGGTGTGGCTGCGCAGCTCTGATCCTCCCAGGGGTGTGGCTAATTATCTTGAATGTACTAAATTTCCCAAATATATTTACTTTTAATATCTTTTGAATTTCGCTATTTTACAATACTAAGACACCTTAGAAATTATTGTCATGACCTTTTAACTTAATATTTTACACATTTTTATGGTTCACACTCATATTAAAATGAATTAAAGTCTTTTTTTCTCATCCTTCTACACAAACTACTCCATCAAGAAAAAGTAAAAACAGGTGTCGGGTGTGTGTGTGTGTGTGTGTGTGTGTGTGTGTGTGTGTGTGTGTGTGTGTGTGTGTGTATGTTTTTTAAAGTTATTAAAAATAATGACTGAAATATGTAATTCTGGTTAGTTTTCACTTAGTTCATGGTTAAAGCTCCTTTGGCAGCTGCGACAGCCTCGAGTTCGCTCGTGAATGATGCTACAAGCTTGGCACAGCTTTCTTTGTTCCTAAGTTTCTTCTATTTGTGCCAGAACTGGTTTCACTCCACCAGGTTAGATGTTCAGAACGTTCAGGTCCCTCCAGAGCTGCTCTATGGTGTTCAGGTCCAGACTCGCTCAATTTCATTCAAGTTTGTACACCCCTTCCTTCTCATTCAGCGAGTTTTCTTTCTTGTGTTCTTTCTTGTGTTCTTTCGCCCAAACGCGTCTCTTCTGCTTGTTGTCTGTCCTTAGCAGTGGTTTCCTAGCAGATATTCTAGCATGAAGGCCTGATTCACACAGTCTCCTCTTAACAGTTGTTCTAGAGATGTGTCTGCTGCTAGAACTCTGTGTGGCATTGACCTGCTCTCTGATCTGAGCTGCTGTTAACCGCCGATTTCTGAGGCTGGTGACTCGGATGAACTTCTCCTCCGCAGCAGAGGTGACTCTTGGTCTTCCTTTCCTGGGCCGGTCCGCATGTCAGCCAGTTTCTTTGTAGCGCTTGATGCTTTTTGTGATGTTTTTTTTTTCTGACCTTCATTTCTTAAAGTAATGACGCCCGCTCGTTTTTCTTCACTTTGCTGCTTTTTTCTTGCCGTAATACAAATTCAACCTCTTTGAATGAGAAGGGGTGTCCAAACTTTTGCTCTGTACTGTAGTTCAATCTTAGTGTCATTACACCAGAGGACTTAGAAGCTTATGGTCCTAGAGTAATTCAGGTGTTTTTTCCCAACTCCACGCCAGCTGTCACGTGACTGAATGTGATGGCTGACCTTCTGTATGGGTCTCCCACCTCCAAAAAGCAACGCGGGATCTTATTCACACTGAGCCCTAGGGTCAGGAGGATGCACCAGAGCTCAAGTCAAAGTGTCATGACAAATGGTCTGCATACTTTTAAATGTAAAGAGGACTTTTCCGCCTACTTCTTTCATAAATCAACAAAATGAAAATGTGAAATTTCTCAATCCTGATTTCAATGTTAACCCTTAAAAACTCATTTTAAAAACAGGCAATTTATCGCTGTGTGAGCACAGGGAGAGTGAGAAATGATTTTAATAAGATCTGTGCTGTCATGCTCCATCCTCCCTCAGTGACGTGATGTTGAGCGCTGAAACTGCTGAAACATCAAACAGAAATTCACAGATCAGAAAATGGAAAAATGGATTTTAATCACTCTGGCAACGGGATTCCCATAGCTCTGGTTATGGGATTCTCCTAAACAACTAAAACACCTTCGAACATCCAAAAATCTATTTATTCAGCATCAATTATTATGATTATGATTATTATTATCAGAGCTTTATATTTTACGGAAGCTAACTTGGTCATCACAAAGCTCTCCGTTCTTGTTATTTGTGGTTCAGAAGCGCGCTGCACATAAGTGCTGTCTAATTGTCGTCTAATCTAAAAGTCAGATGAGATGTGGCACCATAGCAACCCGTCACCTGAACCACTGCACTGATAATGCTGTTTAATTTACACTTTTAAATCCCGTTTATTCCATTTCTCTTTGGTCCTGGTTTGTGAGATCTAATCTAAGAGAGTAGAATAGATATTTTATTAAATATATATTTTCTTTTTGTGTTATTATTTGTCATAATTATTTGCACAGTGGATACATTCTTTGTTCCTTAAAAATAAATAAGAGTAAATGCATATTTGATGTTTATACAAATCGCCTTCAGATGCATCCAGTCTTTGTGTAAATTCCTCTTTCTGCTCTTTCTGCAGCGTCTCTGAGCGTCCGGTCATCAGTAGGTTCTTGCTTTAAGTTGATCATGATGCAGAACAGGGTGCTGGTGGAACCTCTCTGAGAGACGTGAGCGTGAAGGAGCTGAAGATTAAAGTGAAGAGGAAACGCTTGTCACGTGTCTCTGTATGAGGATGATGAGCTCAGTTTTCGTCAAGCTGGACCCCCGGCGGATCGAGTGGGAGGCGTCATGGTACGGCCTTCACTCTCGCGTGCTGAGAACCAAACCGCTGCACTCCATGCAGGAGGGCTCTGTGGATCTACATGGAACCACCAGACTGGCGCAGGTTCTCACCACCGTGGACCTGGTGTCTCTTGGCGTGGGCAGCTGCGTGGGCACGGGCATGTACGTGGTCGCCGGACTGGTTGCCAAGGAAATGGCAGGACCAGGAGTGATCCTGTCGTTCATCATTGCTGCTGTGGCATCCATTCTGTCAGGTGAGTGGCTCATACATCAGACAGGACATTTAGGAAGACCTTCAAGGGTTATAAGCTGGATTAAGACCACATCTCCATCATCTCAGACATCTACATAACTCCAACATCTCTATCATCTAACTTACAATAAAGCTAATGTGAGATGATTCAGACTTTGTCTAGAGTATGTAGCATTTTAAGCTTAGTGTAGGGAGATGTTACTGTAACATTAATGGAAGGAGTCTCCAGTGTCAGCTCTTTGTAAAGCTGTAAGCTGATCGGGAACACTCTGGTGCAGGGTGAGGTGTAGGTGTTCTGCCAGATGGAGAAGCTCTAATGAGAACTAATCCGAGATATTTTCTTCAGTGTGTCACTTCATTGCTTGTGGTCTAAACTGATGGAGGCGTTGTGTGTTTTGTTTACCATGGAGGTGTGTGTTATGCCGAGTTCGGCGTGCGCGTGCCGAAGACCACGGGCTCGGCGTACACCTACAGCTATGTGACGGTGGGGGAGTTTGTGGCCTTCTTCATCGGGTGGAACCTCATCCTGGAGTACCTGATCGGCACGGCCGCCGGAGCCAGCGCCCTCAGCAGCATGTTCGACTCTCTGGCCAACCACAGCGTCAGCCGCTACATGATCGCGCACTTCGGCACGCTGAACGGCCTCGGTACGCCGCCTTCTCACACGTTCTGCAGAAAGTCGGTGATGTCCGGCGGGGAGTTTTCCTCAGGCATCTCAATAATGAAAGTGTAAAAGCCAATCAGCGTTAAGTTGAGGAGAAGGAGTCTCCAGTGTATAATAAGAAGAATCAGAAATAATCAGAAAATCAAATAGCGAAAGACTAGATGATGGCTCAGATCTCTTTCTGTCTGCTCAGTGATATGGGAGTGTGTGTCTCCTCTCGCAGGTAAAGGGGAGGAGTCATACCCCGACCTGCTGGCGCTGCTCATCGCCGTGCTCGTGACCGTGATCGTAGGTGTTGGAGTGAAAAACTCTGTGGGCTTCAATAACGTCCTGAACGTGGTGAACCTGCTGGTCTGGGTGTTTGTGGTGATCGCCGGACTCTTCTTCCTGTCCGGAGAGAACTGGGAGGACGGCAGGTTCCTGCCCTACGGCTGGTCGGGGGTGCGCGCCAATTCACATATTGTTTTCATTCATTTAAACAAGATATTTCAGTTTCATCATGTCTAATTACCAGCAATAAGCCAAACTGTTTTGACGTACAGCAGAGTAATGTTATAAGCCTGCGAGTGAAGCTTGTGATGACCCGCGCGCTGCCGTGTGCGGTGTTGCAGGTGATGCAGGGAGCCGCCACGTGTTTCTACGCCTTCATCGGGTTTGATATCATCGCCACTACGGGAGAAGAAGCTAAAAGTCCGAACACCTCGATTCCCTACGCCATCACGGCTTCCCTCGTCACGTGTCTAACCGCATACGTCTCTGTAGGTGTCTCACACTCACATACACGCACGACTCAACTTTACATCAGAGTCTCTGTGACGGATAAGGAGTGCTGGAGTGAGACTTCATAGAGCTTTGTGTACATGTCTGAGGGTTTGGGGAGCTGAAGTTATCTCCTGTAAAACTGCAGTAGAAATACGGCATGCACAGGAAACTCGTGTTTAGTGCACATATGACGAGTTATTTTTAAATAAATATGAAACCTATAATAGCTTCGAGCAGCTCTGAGACCAGAATAGTCCTGTGTGCTCTGAAATATTCATCTGTACTCGGCGTCTCCGCGCTACGGCCAGAAAATATGCCAGGCTGCCCATAAATTATTTCTACCTGCTCAGTTACTCAAGCCTTACGCTGTGTGTGTGTGTGTGTGTGTGTGTGTGTGTGTGTGTGTGTGTGTGTGTGTTTAAACACACAGTGACTTGTCATTCTCACTGGTTTTTAATTGTCCAGGTTCACATTCAGGAACACTGTAGTATTTCTTGCTCTCACTGACACTAAATGTTTGAATATGAGCGGATGGTGAAGTGAATTCATCTGAGTAAGACAGATGATCCTCCTACACTGAGGCTTCATAACACATTCATGAGCGGTGTGTAAATGTTTTATAAAGCAACACTGAAAGGTTTACTGTATGTAAGACTGACGTCACCAACCGTGAGATAATGTGAAAGTATTTAGGGAGTTTCATTGTAAACTAGGGATTAGGGTTAGGGGTTAGGGATTAGGGTTAGGGATTAGGGTTAGGGATTAGGGATTAGGGTTAGGGGTTAGGGGTTAGGGATTAGGGTTAGGGATTAGGGATTAGGGTTAGGGATTAGGGCTAGGGGTTAGGGATTAGGGTTAGGGGTTAGGGATTAGGGTTAGGGGTTAGGGATTAGGGTTAGGGGTTAGGGATTAGAAATGTAGAAGTTTGAAGGTTTTATTTTATCTACATTTTTTCTCTCCAGAAGTGCTGAGTTTGAGCTGATAATTCATTTATTGTGATATTTCAGTCATACAATGGAGACGTTATTGTCTTAATGAATAAACAAGTGTATCGAATTCCTCTAGTGAAAATTGAGCGGCATGACCCTCGGCAAGGCAAGTTTAGTTGTGTAGCACATTTCATACACAATGGTAATTCAAAGTGCTTTACATAAAAGAGAAGAAAATAATCATAAAATGAAAATAATAATCAATGGAAATAAAACGTTTTAAAGAAATTTTTTTTAATTGGATTTAAGATACTTTAAAACAAATTAAAATGTGATTTAAAATAAAACAGTTAAAAATATTAGATAAACATAAAGTAGTGTAAAGTAGTCAGTTCGGGCGTAGCACAGACGCTCATTCAATAAAAGCACAGCGAAACAGACGAGTTTTAAGTGTAGATTTAAATGAGTGACTAGTGATTTTGCACATCTGGTCTCTTCTGGAATCCCCGTGGAACCGTGTGGACTCGCCGTCAGCGCTCACTCTTCTCGCAGGTTCTCCCTGTGCTCGAGTCCCTGAACCAGATACAAGATCTTAGGTTCCTTAGGTTTTCCCTCATGACAACCCACCGTCCTCATATCGTGATATCACACTTTCTGCCAACAGCCAAAAGTCTGGACACGCCTTCTAAACCATGAAATAACACATGACATCAGGCAATTAAGTAATAACTACATGTTCTCTGAATAAAGACCCACAAGTGACTTTTTATATCCTGATAAACATCATATTGATCCCATTATTCATCATGATCATTTACGATTGTTCTGTCTATATAATATAATATAATATAATATAATATAATATAATATAATATAATATAATATAATATAATATAATATAATATAATATAATATAATATAATATAAKATAATATAATATAATATAATATAATATAAGATAAGATAAGATAAGATAATATAATATGTGTGTGTGTGTGTGTGTGTGTGTGTGTGCTGTAGGTGAGCGTGATCCTCACCCTGATGGTGCCGTATAATCAGATTGACGGAGACGCTCCTCTGATGGAGATGTTCGCTGTTCACGGCTTCATGGCAGGGAAGTACGTGGTGGCGGTCGGAGCGGTCGCGGGACTCACGGTCAGTTTGCTGGGGTCGCTTTTCCCCATGCCGCGGGTCATCTACGCCATGGCCGGGGACGGCCTGCTCTTCAGGTGAGCGCTTCATTCTTCTGTGGACTACAGGACGGCTGGTGCCATGTGAGGAAGAGTTTCTCTGTAACAACACATTCACAGGTGTTTTCTCACACCTCAGCATTGTGTTTGTGTGTGTGTGTGTGTGTGTGTGTGTGTGTGTGTGTGCGCGCCAGGTTCCTGTCCCATGTGAGTCCGCACACAGAGACCCCGGTGGTGGCGTGTGCCGTGTCTGGGTTCCTGGCCGCGTTCCTGGCTCTGCTGGTCAGTCTGAGAGATCTGATCGAGATGATGTCCATCGGCACGTTGCTGGCGTACACACTCGTGTCCGTGTGTGTGCTGCTGCTCCGCTATCAGCCTGAAGGTGACGGATTCACTGACGTGACCAAAGAGCCCGACCTGTACTCTCCCACCAGCGACGGCGACGAGTACGGAAACACGTACGGGGCCAAAAACCTTCCCTCGCAGAGTGACGACGAGATGTTGATTAGCAAATCAGACTCTGGTGGCTACCAGTCAGAGTCCTCGGTGTACAGCGCGAGCGAGAAAGGGGCGGAGTTTGAGGAGTCGGACAGTGCCGTGGGTTCGCTGCTGAAGCGAGTGCTCGGGGGGAGTTACTACACCCTGCGGACGCGACTCGGACTTCCCGAGCCGGGCTCTCAGCCCACGCCTGCTACCGGACGCACCGTCACCTACTGCGTCCTCGTCCTCTTCGTCCTCTCCTTCCTGCTCTGGGCCATCGTCATATACGGCCTCGACCGAGCCGCAGGCGGCGCACTCTGGGTTCTGGTTCCGGTCCTCATCGGCATCGTCGTCCTCATGGGCGGTTTGATCGTCGTCATTCTGCGGCAGCCCGAGAGTCCTAAGCGCCTGCCGTACATGGCCCCCTGCGTCCCCTTCGTGCCCGCAGCCGCCGTCCTGGTGAACAGCTACCTGATGCTCAAGCTGTCCGCCATCACCTGGGTCCGCTTTGTCGTCTGGTGCTCTATAGGTACAACAGCTTCTTTCAGTCCCGGATCGTCTGCAGCCTGAGAAATAATCACCTCCGACACAGCGCTGTATCTCTGAGCTGTCCTGAGTCTGGAGTAAAAAGTGCAGCAGAGAAAGATTACATTCTTATCTGAGTGTAAATAGGAGATAAAAAGAGAGTGTGACTGAGAATAAAACTATTTCACTCACTTCAGTAAATCCAACAGCACGGCGGGTCATAAAGAGACGAACAGGAACATAACTCTGGAATATAAATAATATTATTATTGTGTTCACTCGGTAAACTTGACCTTGTGCAGCTTTTGCACTACGATACAAGGGTGAGTCAAAAATGATCCGCACTCTGGCTGTAGAATTTATTTTAATGAACTTGAAAAAACCGCAGATATTGTTTTTCGACCTAAATTGCTTGCTTTTCAATAATCTGCCTGTCTCTCACTAAGTATCCCATCATTACAAATGTTTTAGTCTGAGCCGCGGGCCATGAATGCACCGCTGTCTTCACTTCTTCATCAGAACCGAGTCTCCATCGGCGTAGTTCTGCTTTCAGACGAGCAAACAGGTGAGAGCGCGATGGAGCAGGAGCAGGACTGTAGTGTCGCCAGTGTGTGCAGAAGTGAGTTTAATCCCAAGTTTAGTCTTCAGCTCTTCAATAAGTGTCTCACTGTAACCGCACTGTTGAACCTTTTTCCTGATAATGTTCCAATACTTCTGGCCCAGGAGAATGACGATGAATTGGTGAATTTTCGACTTTTGAACTTTTCCTCGGTCAGTGATTGAGGACGTCTCCGTTCGCTTCTCAGGCTTGTAGTGATGAATCTGTGACTCGTTACCAGTGATGATTCTCTGTAAGAAACTTCCGTGAACAAAACATAAATCACTGCACACGGCTGGTTCATTTTTGCTGCCTACAGAAGGTTTGATGTAACCGGAGTGCGGATAATTTATGACTCACCCTCGTATTATCTACATTTTACTAAGCTAAATAAAGTTTGTAATGTAATTCATTGTAGGTAATGCTTTTAAGATAAACTTCATTTTTACCAGCGTTGATTGTTCTGCAATTATAAACACGTCGACTACACGCGACTACACCGCGCGGCGCGGTGACACTTTTTACATTTCTACCTCTTGTCGTAGGTCTGATGATTTATTTCGGTTACGGGATGTGGAACAGTTCCCTGGAGCTGAGCGCGCGGGAGGAGGAAGCCCACGCCAGCTCGTATCAGAGGTATGACGCCGGGGTGGACGAGAGCTTCACGGTGGACGATGACCTTCACGCCCAGGAGGACGGAGAAGGAGAGCGGTATCAGGGCTGGGCTGGCGAGGAGAGGGGCTACCAGAACCAGGTCCAGAATCCGGAACAGGACCATTACCACGACCAGGACCAGGACCAGGACCAGTACCAGGACCAGTACCAGAACTACCAGCAGCAGGGCGATGAACACAGGGCGTCCTCCAGAGGTCAGAGGTCGAGAGGACCGCGCAGTAAAGGCTTCGAGGAGCTGCGTGATGAGGACTAGCCTCGGACCTGGGTGGAGTGTGGAGTGGATTCTGTTTTAGTGTCTCAGTTTCAGTGCTGTTTTGTTTTTATTTGCTTGAACTTGTTGATGTCTTTATGTTTATGAACCTCGGAATTATTGCCACCCTTCATGAAAATGATCAAAAGTTTATATATAAACTGATTAACTCATTGGAAACGGTGTAAAGGTTTATTTGAACTGAACTAAAACTGTTCTTGAGTAGTGTGTAAAAAAACGTTTGGTTTAAAACTATTGGAACCCAGAATTTAATTCTTCCTCTTTTAAACGCTGAAGTTCGTTTTTTAAGAACCGCGCGTGTTTTTGACGCCTCGTTTGGGGAGATTGTTATTAATTCCTCAGCTGTGTGAGTGAAACTTTCATGTTTATTAATACAATAACTCTTTTGCCTGTTCTCTTAAAGGGTGCCAATAATTCTCAAGCTGCGTCATGTATTTTTTAGAAAAAGAAATGGATAACCCCAGTGTAAACGTGAGGAAGTGTTCAGCGGCGTCTATCTCAGTGTTTAACACTCGAGAGGCCTGAAAGCAGCGACGCGTCGGAGACAGAACATCACGGACACGGAATTATGGGATTCCAATCATCAGAATATTAAATAAGTCTTTATTTGTATAGAGATTTATTAACATTTCAGTTTGGTTTGTGCGCACGTGAAGGACAAAGACTGTAAAACTCCAAGTGAATGTTTATCTTCGGCTCATCACATGGAGGAACCGCGATGGTTTTCTAACCGAGTTTCTCCATCACTCTCTCGTTAACCATCCAAAACTCCTGAACTTCACCAAAGTCATTTCACACCGCATGTGTGTGTGTGTGTGTGTGTGTGTGTTATAAATAATAAAACTATAACAAACACACACGTACGTTAGTTTTTCTATTTTCTAAGCTTTAATCGGATCTTCGCTCGTCCCTCAGGTGAAACCTTTCATGAGGAAATTTACAGCAAACTGTTTCTTTACAGAAAGACGACTAGAAGGAATTTATCCGCTTATTTCATCTCACTCGTTCCCCCGAGACAGAACTCAGGGTCCAGGTGGAACAAACCATCACACACACTTTAGCTTTTATTCATTTTATTTGACAGAAAGTAGAACATTGGATTATTTCTTTGTACAGAAACCGTAGGTAGGGTTAGGGTGAGAAAGGTACTAAAGAGAACGAAGCGATTTCATTTCCAAAAGGCTTTTAAGAGAGAACTTTAGCCTGAACTATCTGAAGAACTTTTGAAGAAGCCTCAGTTCTAAGGAGAAGGTTTGAGGTGAAAGACACAACTGTTGTTGATTTTAAAGGTGCTGTGTGATTAGAAGCTTCATCACTGCGTTTCCTGTTCAGGTGCAGCGCTCACATGGACTTAAACTTCTTAGACTCGTTTTAAATCTCTATAAACATCTTTATGATTTATGATTAGATTTCAACATCAGATCCACTGAATCGACACTCAAAGTCGTACGCCTGGTCCAGAGTGATCTTTAAAATAAAAATATGATGATGAAATGATTTGTTTAAGTGTCTGTTTTTATATATATATATATATATATAGCGCCCCCTTGTGGATACAGAATCATGTCGAGTATAATAACTGCTCTAAGTGTAACCGATGAATAAAAGCTGAAACTTATTACATGAGGTCAGACCAGTGATCAGTTCACAGCATTCAAAACCCACACACACACTCACACACACGCACACACGTGCACACGCACACACACACACGGACGTCTTTGTGTTTTAACAATGCTTTTTGTTACTTGTTAAAAGAGCGGCAAAGGAAAAGACAGGACTAATTAAAGATGACAGAAATATGGTTTAAGAGCCACGCGAGAGAAGGACGTAAGAAACGTCTGATTTCTGGCTATTGAAGGTGCCCTCTCTTTACGTCTGTGGATTTCCTGCGGGACCCTGACCAGGAAAGAGTGAAGAGCTCGACAGGAAAAAACACGGAGAAGACACCTGGCCTGGCGCACCTCTGGCTTCCTGCCTGCCGGCCGCCTGCGTGTCAGATGGAGCGCTTGTACGCTTGCATGCAGATGATCGAGCGCAGGCCGACAGGGATCAGACAGAAAAGAAAAATTCAGCACTACTGAAAGACAACATAAAAGAACAAAGAACAAAGAGGAGGATTACGGGGATCGTTTCTTTCTCTTGGCGTCGTGTGCTGAGAAAAAGAAACTTTTCATCCAAACTGGAATAAAAACCTTATAAGTGGAAGCGGCGCTTTACTCGGACCTCACTGTGGAAAATCCCACATGCTTCTGTGTGTGTGTGTGTGTGTGTGTGTGAGAGAGCAATAAACCATCCCTCTGTGTTTGAAGTCTGTTCCAGTTCGTGTGTCAGACGAGTGCGCTCTTGGCGTGACTGTTTGTGGCCTGGACCGAGCCGGCGAGGCCGTGATCTTTGGAGTAGAAGAAGCTCTTTTCAGGACGTTGAGGCAGATCATCACCGCCTCCGGAGCAGCAGGTCAAGATCGAACCCCCGAGCAAACAGAAAGCAGAACCCAGCCATCCCGCGTACAGAGAGGGCCCGAAGGTCAGCAGGCCGTCCTGATGGTACGCGCCAATCGGGAACCACACCGTCGACACCAGACCACAGACGGCTGCAGAGAGACGACAGGCTCATTCAAATTTAACCTGGAAATAATAAATAAATATATACATACACACACACACACACACACACACACTAGCTGCAATCTGCCTGGCGCCGAGGCTCCTCCCGAGCAGAACCTACAGAGCCTGGCGCGGCAGAACGTTCACATGGTACCTCACACGTGTCTTTCTGCTTTCGCATCTGAGTAAAAGTTAAACAGTTATGTAAGCCTAACTCTGACCACGCCCCAAAAAACACTGAAAAAGAAAACTGAAGCAAAAGCAAAACAGTGAAAGTTCCTTCAGTAGTACTTGGAGCCCTAATATTGAAACAAACAAAAAAACAATCAGAGACAAATAGGAAGCTGCGACAGCGTTCGGCACTTTCTCTGGAAACATCCAAGGACACGGAATGTCTGCGCAGACCAGATGAAGATAAAGAGACATGGTATCCGGTTTAAAACAATAACTCGATGTTTCCTTATAACCCTAAATCCCTGACCCCGAGTCTCAGGAGTATTTTTAAAAGATTAAGTTTAAAGATCACACGCTCCAGAACTAGAGGGCGAGAGCGAGCGGAGTGAGAGGAGGCTCAGGCGGAGAACCGCGCGTCCCGCCGTGCCAGCTGACCGGGACAGAGTCTTCCTACAGGATGGAGCGTGATGGAGAACCAGTGATCCAGCTGCAGGTCTCGATCAGGGTCAGTTCATGTTCCACGTTGAGAGACGACCCCAGAGAGGAAATGGGATTGGCACACAGATGGGAACTGACCCACTTCCTGAATTTAGTTCCAATTGGACGAAAACTGAAATATAGTCCCGTGTCCTGTACAAAAAAAAAACCGAATCTAAACTGCAGGTTCATGTCACGGCTCCACTGAGAGACGAGTCTGATCTCTGTGGGTTAACTGTTGGACTTCAGAGAGACGTCACATCATTTCTGTGCACTTTAATCTCATGTTCACTATATAATAAAGTAAGAGCTTCATTCCAGTCAGAGTCATGATGGTTCACAGGTTTATACTGGGAAGACTGGGATTTACATCTAGGGCCGTTTAGTGTGACAAGTCCAGCTACTGGCATGGAGAACCCAGAGGAAGCACACATGCACACAGGGAGAACTCCACACAGACTGGAACTTGAGCTCAGACCCGAGCTGTGAGCATCGTTTATAATCTGATATAAATATATAATATACAAATATAATACAACCCGTCACTCACACATGATCAGCGCCAGGATTCCCGCGAACAGAGCGCGTTTCCGTTTGGTTCCATCGCTCTCATCACCCAGTGTGACGCAGGGCGTGGCCAGGAGAGCCATCAGTGCTGACGGGAAGCCGAGCAGAAACGCAGCCACCATGAGCGCCCGGCACGTCTGGATGTACGCTGCGGGGACGAGATCACACACACATCACCGAGAAGATCAATCACATGACATCATAACATCAAAGCAGTGACGATGGAAACCTGGCAGTGGTTCGAGCGCTGAAACACATCGGCACGACGTCTGACTGGCGCTCGCCCACAACGAGAGACACGATCTCACTCTCACGCCGCATTTATACAAATTTATACACAAATGAATTCATGAATGGACAAATATTTGTCCACTTATTTAAAAAAAAAAAATATATATATATATATTCTTTCTAAAATAAGTGCATATTATAATAAAATACATATTATTCTGTTCTGATGAATGCTGAATACAAAACTTTATCCGTAGCACTTTTTCAGATTTTTAATCTAAAAGATATTTTAAATAATGTTTCTTTGATTTTGCAAAAGCCTCGCGTCTAATAAACATCAGATCACAGCAGAAGAGAGAAAATCTTGTGTTTACCCTCCTTTATTTTCTGTCTTTCACTCTGAAATGTGTGTGAGTCTCACCAGGCAGTGTGAGGATCTGGCTGAGAGGTGAACAGTGGTACAGCGTTGACGAGATCACACACTCGACCCACAGGCCCTTGGACTCGAGCTCGTCCAGCCTGATGCAGGCGTGCATCCCCAAGCTGCAGGTCTTCACCCAGTCGTTAGTGCAGGTGGCGATGATCAGACAGATCCATCCTGAGAAGCTCACGAAGAACCCACTCAGCAACCGACAGCTCTGAGACATGATCCCACACACACACACACACACACACACACACACTTAGTGTGATAGTGTTTCTCTTCAGATCTTCAGAGCAGAATCTGTTTTTTTAGTGGTGATGCAGTTCTTCTTCTTCTTCTTCTTCTGTATTTATTCAGGTGTCATGCTTCTTCAGGCCAGAAAACACACACACACACACACACACACACACACGTTTTGCGTGAGTCCAGACAGATCCAGAGTCCAGTCCAGAGAATTTATACAAATACCATAACAATGTAAAGCAGCTTTTATAGCTAGCTCATCCCCATTGATGGCTCCGCCCCTTTTCAAACTTTCAGCCAATCAAAAGAACTCCGTAACAGAAAAAAACATATGTGACGCATTCAAGCCTTCGTTTGTCCATAAAATTCACTAAATATTATAACGTTACCACTTAAATATGAGACTTGATCATAAGCACCTTACAAAGTCTAAAGACTCGCCAACAGGTTCTTAAGCACTTTTAAAAGCTTTTGAACTTAATGAACTTCTTATTTCCTTCTTTTTTCTGAAGATCCCTACTGTATATCTATATTAATGCATGTCTTTCTCGCTTCTCTCTTTGGCTTGCTTAGCTGGTTTAAATCACATTTATAGAAAGAAAAAAAAGGAAAGTAGTTTCCATGGTAAAGTGTGTTTATTAGAGAAAACAAATGTAGACTGGAATTTTACATTATTCAATTTTTTAGCTGTTTCACTTTTTTTTTGTTTATGTAGCTTAATTTAAGAAATAATCAAAATACACATTCTATTCATTTGAATAAACATTTAGCAAATTTAGTAAACTAATTACTATGATCTGTGAAATATTTACAGTGTGTGTGTGTGTGTGTGTGTGTGTGTGTGTGTGTGTGTGTGTCGCTGGATACAAGCAATTTGTTGTAAAAAAAAAAAAAAAATGTATGTAAATTTTTTGGGATTTTCTTTACATCATTCCAGTCATAAGTCAGAGTAATTCTCCTAAAGTTTCTCTGGATGTCATTTTTGAATATACAGGGTTTAAGCTTTTTCCAATTCTGCCCTCTAGCGGCCACGTGGTGTGGTGCAGCCACACTGTAGGAAGGTGGAAAAGGACAAGAACCAGAAATGGACATTAAAGCACATTAAAGCTAAAATGAAAGAATATGTTTATATAACATTTAAATTTGGTGCATTTAGAACAAAGTTTTGTTCCTTTTCTCGAGAGACAAACAACAAACACAGCAAAGTTTCAGTAACAAAATGTAGTTTGTTTAATTAAATAATCAAAAATGGCACAAGAAAGGTCATGTAACTGTGACATACAACACTTGGATGACACGAGATTATAGTACAATGTCTACAGCAGTTTTATAAGGTCTCCATGTCAGAAAAAGGCACCACATTCGCTGTACCTTCGTTAGGCGAGACTGTGTGTTTAAGTACCTGCGTACTGCCGCGTGTTCTGCGTGTTCCGCGTGTTCGGGTTCCACGCCTCCACCGGAGTGAAGACGCTCTGATAAAATTTCATCTCATCTCATTTAGCCTACATAATCTTATCAGCATGTCAAACATCGTTATCTTTTTTTAAAAATGCTTAAAAATCTCAAATCGCTTGCATTTGTATTTCCTAGAGCCTTAGAAGACAAATATATTAAATATTACAAATCCTTCACAAAACATTTTGTATAGATTTATACACACAGAGCACTGCATCGTTATACATGTACACATATACAGTACAATAAGAAAATATCTACAACAGGAAGGGGAGGGACATGCGAACATTTATAGCACTTCCACTCTTGTCTAATTCCTCCACAGACACAGGAAGTGTCGTCCTTTTAGTGAAAAATAGAAACTCGACAAACCCTGATTATGATTTCGATCCGATCAGCTACAGAAAAAACGAAGCAGACACGAACATTTCCCTCGCACTAGGACTGGATATAGATCTGGCGTTATGTTCACAGAAATTAAGGGGACCATTATATTGCTATCATGCTTTCAGACAGAGGCTAAAGGTTACGGAAGGCTACTGTAATGTTAGTCTAAATCAGTTCAAGCAAAAGTACACACATTACCTCGACACGTTGACTTCACCGCGTGAATCTCTTTAAAGATTAAAGTGCACAAAATGGCTCTATTCTATTGGCAAGTGCTCTGATCGTCCACCAGACTCAAACCTGTCTCTCTCCCTGTCTCTCTCTCTGTCTCTCTCTGTCTCTCTCTGTCTCTCTCCCTGTCTCTCTCTCTGTCTCTCTCTCTGTCTCTCTCTCTCTGTCTCTCTCTCTCTATCTCTGTCTCTGTCTCTCTCTCTGTCTCTCTCTCTGTCTCTCTCTCTCTCTGTCTCTCTCTCTCTCTCTGGGTTCTTCTCTTTACCTCCCTCCTTCTTTCAGCGAGTTGATGCGGGCACAGATTTTGAGGGCGGGTCCCAGTTTGACATTCATGGCGCTCATCAGGTGGTCTTCAGTGAGCAGCAGCAGGGCCTGTCCGTCGATCTCCTGCGCTCGAAACGATTCAGCGATGTCCTGACATCCTGCCAAGGTCATACAGAGGTCAGCGTTGAGAAAGGTTCAGAGCAAAAGCTGGTGAGATGTCTGCGAGCGCGCTCTGGGTTCTCACCTGGCAGATTGGAGATGAAGCTCCACACTTGGTCTACAGTCCACTGCGCAGGTTTGGAGTGTGGCGACAGCTCTGTGGGTGAAACCACGTCCAGAGGTGATGTGGGAGCGCTTGTGGTCTCGCCGGTCCTGGTCTCTCTCTCCCTCACGCTCTGCTCGGTGTGTCTGCGCAGCCTCGTCTTCATCGGAGCGGCCGCCTCGTCCTCGCCCTCCTGCGGGGGGCGCTGGAGAATCCTCCACTGCTCCGTTGTGCCATGTTTCACCTGCAACACACGCGACCATTTACTGATGAATCTGTATTTAAAATAAGTACATTTTAAATGACAAATCAATAATTAATTCACTATGAAAACAAAACAGCTTTGAATATCAGAAGACAAATGAGAGTAAAAATATCACGATATAAGTTCGGCATTTATTTACAGTCAAATTCTCTGTTCTTCGTCTATACCAGCTGTTTGTTAGTGGGCTGAGGTCAGAGCGTCAGGGTCAGCCATTACACAGCGCAGACAGGGTTAAGGGCCTTGCTGAAGGGCGCGACTGCACCAAGCTGGCGGTGCTGATGCTCGAACCTCTGACCTTCCGACCAGCACGCCGAGCACACAGAGCCACCGCAGCTCAGTTTAAAGAATGTTATTCACATTGCTGTGTGTCAATTTGTGGTATAAAAATGTAATATGTGCAAAAGTGCATCACAAATGGCGAAGAAAGATTTATATAAAAAATTGTAAAACAAACTCTACTCCATACGCTCACTGAGCTGCATTTACACAGTCCTGACACTAGGGGTGCTGCAGAGACACTGACTGAGGCAGACTGATGAATGATGTTTTGTTTATTTTTGTTTTTCACATTTTTATGGTTTCACACAATGTTGAGTTGAGGTGTGATGATGAGGACAGACCTGCTGGAAAGATCCCTCCTCGATCTCGTCCTCGGCTCCGTTAAATTCAGATCGATGTCCCCCTTCACTGACGCAGCGCCTCAGAGCTCGGAAACGCTTCGTGTAGCTGAACCTAAAGACACAACAACCTGCTGGTGAAGTTTCATTTAATCCCACTGATCACACTCAGGGTTTCTGCTTGTACACCTTCTGCCCTCTGCCCACATCCTGTCCCCGTTTTTACACACACACACACACACACACACACACACACACACACACACTATAGATTATGTGTCTCTTTTTTAATTGTATTAACAGTTGATTGGACAAAACAATTAAAGACATGTTTGTAGTCACTTTTCTGAGAGTCAGTCTTAACTTGGAGAGATTTTATGGCTCGTATTTGCTGGTGTGTCGCTGTTCTTTACTTAAACTCTTCCTGAAACACATTTCTACCCACAGGAAGTCACACAGCCATTTCATCACTGCGGCCAGTGGTGTATGAGCAGCAGGTTATTTCTGCATCAGGAACGTCACCTTCACAGTGAGAACGCGCGCTTCAGTGCAGGAGGAAGTTTTACCTTTTACTGATTCACACCGCGGCTAAAGGATCCGCCGGCCGAGTCCACCTTACTGTGTGTGTGTCCTCCACCCCCTAACCAACCCCCCACACCAACACACACACACACACAGGAGCCCTGACTCACCCTGACCAGGACCGAGCGCTGGCTGTGGATGAATGAATATATTAACGTCGTACCTCTTTGCACAGGATTTGGAGCAGAAGCGCTTGGAGCGGTTGAAGGTTTGCGCCGTTCCTTTCCTTCTACAGAAGTGACACTGCAGGACGAGTCTGTGTCTCACACCGCCTAGATGGACAAGCGGAGAAGAAATCTACATGTACATTTACATTTACTTTCAGGACACTGGAGACGTCCAACACACACACACACACACACACACACACATCTGAAACCGCTTTATCTCTTTATTAATTGTATTTTTACCTTTTATTATTATTATTTGTACTGTAGCACTTGTACTACTTATGTGTGATATCTGTGACATAGTGATTACTGCCTTTAGTTTATTTCATGCTCATGATTAGTACAGTGTTTTCTAAGCTGAAGTTGTTTTCTATGAAAATGGTTCATGATCAGATCTTCGCACAGTTTAGGAATTTCATCTCAGTTTTATCTCCAGCTTTGAAAATTATAAATCTTCTACATCAGGGCGTGTCAGGGTGTATCGGGGTGTATCGGGGTGTATCAGGGCGTGTCGGGGTGTGTCGGGGTGTGTCGGGGTGTATCGGGGTGTGTTGGGGCGTGTCGGGGTGTATCAGGGTGTATCGGGGTGTATCAGGGTGTGTTGGGGCGTGTCGGGGTGTGTCGGGGTGTATCGGGGCGTGTCGGGGTTGTCTGTAGAAAACCAAAACCGGAACTCACTATTTGTGACAGAAATCTCGTCGTCCGAGTCGGTCGAGTTCTCGGGGGATTCTGAGGTGGCGTTACAGACGTCTGGTCCGTTCGCTCCGTTTAGTCCTGAATCACAGTTTGGACCCACCATCAGAGACGACCTGTTCACCTTCATAATAAAAATCACACACACACAGGATAAATTGAAAAAAAAAATCTTATTATTAATTATAATAATTAATTATGATTTATATTAATAGTTAACCCTTTTATGTGCTTTATCTTTTAAAGCTGTTTATAAAGTGAGGTGAGGAGGTGAGTGCAGGTGAAACACGAGGGAAACAGCAGGGAGGAGATTCATCATGTTGGTCTCCTATTCAATTCAATTCAATTTTATTTCTATAGCGCTTTTAACAACGGTCAGTGTCATCAAAGGAGCTTCACAGAAATGAAAAGAACATGAAAAGAAAATTTCAAAAAAAATTTCAAAAAAGAAAAAGTGTGTATGTGTAAGAGAAATGTGTCTAGATAATGAGATCGTCCCTGATGAGCAAGCCGAGGGTGACGGCGACAGTGGCAAGGAAAAACTCCCTGAGATGGCAATAGGAAGAAACCTTGAGAGGAACCGGACTCAACAGGGAACCCATCCTCATCTGGGTGATAACAGATAACAGAAATTGTATAACATCATGTGTGTTATGCAGCTGAAAGTTYGATATAACAGAAGTTATTTAAATTAACATGAAGTCCGGTTCAGCTCAGGGATGAGTCAGCAGGTGCAGAGGGCAGATGGGCGTCTGGATCACTGGAAGCTCAGGAGCAGCACGTGTAGATCCAAACCAACATGAAGCAGAATTACTACCATACTTTTCAACTTTTTGAGTCTTTCTCTGAACTTTTAAATTATTAATAGATAAATAAATGTAAAATAAATATAAATTAAATTTTAATTATAAATAGAATATTTATAAAATCACAGTACGATAAATATACTATATATACTGGAAAGACACACACTGCAGACTGAATAAAACAATAAACGCAGATAAATTATACACTGAAGGACAGCTACAGTCACTGCTCCTAAACACGCCTGTGTTTCTACCTTCTCCTTTCTACTTTTGTTTCTCTCTCACTCTCACTCTCTCTCTCTATATATATATATACTGTATATATGTATGTATTTGTGTTGTTCTGTTCTGTTACCTTCAGTTCTGTCTATCTGCAATGCTATATTATGCACATATGCCTATAAACAATCATAAATACGTGCATGTATACATTCACCCACATACTGTACACACAAAGTATTGAATATACTCACATACATACATACATACAGCATCCACAGACCTTAACATTAATGTATTTTTTTTTTTCATTTATTCCCAATAGAACTGTTACAGACCCTGCAGGACACTTTATTATTATAAACATTTCAATTAACTATAGTCCAATTACAATCGGGCATCTCTATGGCACAAACACAGACGATCCTTCCTTTTTTCAGAGTTTTTTTTTTATTTCTCTAATTGCTCAGTCATAATAGCAGGCGACTTCAACACAGTTCTTGACCCAGCAATGGATAAAACTACGAGCTTGAGCAATAAATGTACTTGGAAATCCATAGAAATGATAAAACAATTCATGAGTGATTTTGGTCTTGGATGCAACTGCAGCATCCAAATTCTAAAGAATAATCTTTTTCCCCCAGTTCACCGTTCATATTCTCGTATTAACTTCTTTCTTACCAGTAATCAAACCAAACTCTATCACACCAAACAGCTTTGCATCAAAGATACACCCATTTGTCCTTAGTGACCATGCTCCGATAACAATTAAATGGCATGGAACCAGCTCACACAAACCCATTAGTAGATGGCGATTTAATTCATCTCTCTGGAAAGACTCTGACAATTATATCAAAAAAGAGAGTGGGCAAGCTATCTAAAGATGAATGACTCCTCAGAGTTCTCTCCATCTCTTTTGTGGGAAGCAGGAAAGCAGTCTTAAAAAAATAACCTCTCCGTTCATAAAAAAAAAAAAAAGAAAGAAAAAGAAATGGAACAAGAACTTGAACTAGAACGAAAAGAAAAAACGAAATAAGGAAATAAACCAACAATCTCAGTCATTAAGGACTCGGCAGAAGAAATAAACCAAATATTTTATAGTTTTTACAAGAAATTATATTCATCAGAGAAAGACACAAATCCAAACGATATCGGCTTATTTTTCAATAGTATGGACCTACCACAACTTAGTGAAGATCATAAAACCAGCCTGGAATCAGCCATAACACTTAATGACCTTTTGTCTGCTCTAGAACTTCTGCCAAGTAATAAAGCACCAGGTCCTGACGGCTTCCCTTCTGAGTTCTATAAACTCTTTCATAACATCTTATCATAAATCATTTAAAAGCAATATCAAGACTCCCAGACGATATGAACACTGCTACAATTTCACTCCTCCTCAAAGCCAATGAAGATCCAACGTTGAAGATCCGTCAAGCTACCGTCCCATTTCTTTAATCAATGCAGATATTAAAATCATGGCTAAAGCACTGTCTCATAGATTAGAGAAAGTCATAGCCTCTATAATCCACCCAGACCAGCTGGTTTTATAAAAGGTAGGCTTGCATCCACCAACACAGATTGTTCAACCTAATGTATTAGTCTTCACTCCAGCAAGCAAAACCCACCATAGGTGCCCTTAATGCAGAAAAAGCTTTTGATAGCGTTAACTGGAGTTTCCTGTTTTCCACATTGAAGAGGTTTGGCTTCGGGGAGTCACTCATCAATTGGACTAAAATTCTTTATACATCATCTTGAGCAACTGTTATCACTATGGGACTAACATCACGCAGCTTCACACTGCTCCCGGGGACTAGACAAGGAGGTCCACTCTCCTCTTCACTATTGACCATTTTCACTCCACCATTCACCAGAATACTCACATAAAAGCAATTTAAACATTAAACATACGCCATGAAATCAGCCTTTTTGCAGATGATGTATTACTGTATTTACAAGATCGCTCTTCATCATTACAAGAAACGATTAAACTCAGCTGTGATGTGACAGCCCTTACACCACCTACCCCTTTCAACACCAATCACATTACTTATTTAGGCATCAACATTTCCCCTGAGCTGTCAGAGCTGCTTGGACTCAACTTCACTCAACTACTTAAAATGATAGATGATGATCTCCGACGTTGGATGAATTTACCACTGTCCATGTTGTTATTAAAATGACAATACGTTCTAAATCTTTTTTCAAGGATCCCAATACCCTTACCTTTAAACCCTTACCTGGTTTCAATCTTTGGATTCACAAGAATTAAATCAACCACCTTACAGAAATCTAAAATACAAGGAGGATTGGGAGCACCACACTTCGATCATTGAAGCTAATCCGCTTCAATACATCTACAAATGGACGCATCCTAAGCAGTAAGAAGTTATATGGTTAGATGTTGAACAAACAATTTGTAAAGACATTCAAATTTCCTTTCTTGCCTTTCTGTAGCCAGACAATTAGAAAGCAGTCCTGTTTCAAAACCCCCACAATAGCAGCAGCTCTGACAGCTTGGTGGAAATTTCATCAAACTACAAACGCCCCTCCTACACCATTTAAATGAACTGTACGAGCCAGATTACTCACAGTTAAAAAGAAAACTCTAAATTTCTGCACATGGTCAGGCAAGGTATCACCCAACTTCGAGCCAACTAATCTGGCCTCATTCCCTGATTTGGTGCAGAAACATGGCATCGGGAGTAATGGTTTTTAGAATACTTACAAATCAGATCAGCTATATAAACAACAACAGTTAAAAAGATTATTAATTTGGAATTTAGCCCTCCGAGCTCGAAGCTAATTAATATATCCTCCTTAAAAAAGGACTCTCCAAAATATACAGAATAATATGACGATCAGACACTAAATGAAGCCCAGCATATGCTAACTGGGAATTAGACCCATCTATCACTCCTGCAGCTGGTTCCTGGACACAAATCTGTAACAATATCTACTTCATGACAAATAAAGCCAATCTGCAACTCATACAGTGTAAAGTATCCACCGATTTCACTACACCGGATAGAATTGTTTAAAATGGGATTCATTTCAGAAATGTGTTCACATTGCACACAAAACAGCCTGGACCCCTACCTTCACGAATCATTATCTATATTTATGAGGTGTCACATCCCGATGTCCCCTTCCCTCTGTATACTAGGCGACACGAGCAGAAACAATTTAAACAACACAAACAATAAACTACTCCTGGTGGCGCTAACTATTGCCAAGATAACTATCCTCCTGAACTGGAAATGAAGGAATAACATACACATTGCAACTTGGCAATCCTTACTAATAGATTACATCTCCATGGAAACCCTGTCCACTTCCATAACATGATAACACACCAGATTCCGACTCCTCTTGGTCATCTCTCATCGCTCTCCTACAGTCATGACTGCAGCTTCATTGCCCGAGAAAGAGGGAGAGGAGGGAAGAAGGGAGAGAGAGAGAGGAATGAGAAGAAAAAAAAAGAATACTAATAAATAAATAAATAAATGAATAAAATCTGTTTGCATTGGGTCCCCAGTGGGAGTGGGCATTGTTAATAACAACAAATTATTCTTTTTATTATTATTATTAATAATAAATTATTATTGTACCCTCTAATTCCTACTGTGGTTAAGTTTTAATTATTATTATTATTATTATTATATCTTTATTCTCTCAACCACATTATTCTTGATGAAAAGTGATTATTATTGTTATCATTATTATTGTATTATAATCAGCAGTTGTAACAATACTGATATGTTTCGTTCTTGTTATTTTTATGCCAGTTAAACATCTTGGTTTTCATTCACTCACATACTTCCACCCCAGATACACACACACACACACACACACACACACACTTGCAGAGTAATAATAATAAGAATTATACCCCCCCACTGTTATTTTTATCATATGTTGCCATCTGTTTGTGTTTTTGTTGTTCGTCTGCATTTGTCTGTCTGCATTAAAAAACAGATCATATATAAAATTACTCCTTATAAAATATGCATTTATAAACTTTCTACACAAAATCCCAAAGGTGGTAAAAATATATTGTTTTAAACATTCATTTTATTTAAAACTTTTGTAAATTTATAATTTCTTCCTCATTAATATCCAGTCAGATCTCAACTTCAAATCTGCAAGAATTTCTTCCTTTAAGAAATAAAAATAACTGGAGTCACGTGATTTCCTGAACTTCAGAGCGTTTCAGTATTCTGTGTCAGTACCGTGTGTGTGTGTGTGTGTGTGTCAGTACCGGGAATGGTTCCAGTCCTTCCTGAATGATGAAGCCGTCCACCAGGTGAGTGAGGACTAGCGACTTATTGGGTTCTGCGGGTCCCGTGAGGCTGGAGGACGGCTGCTGCGCGGGCGCTCTCTCCGAAACGCCCGGGAGTTTGGCGGGAGAGCTTCGTTCGGCGGGGGACACGACTGAGGGTCGTATGGTGGAGGACGGGACTGGGGACGGATCCGAGGAGATGGCTGGAGCAGTGAGAGAACAGAAACAGAAAACAGTTTGGCAGCAAAGTGAGATTAATCCATTTTGTTAGTCTGATCACGCGACAGAAAGAAGCGACATGATTAGCTCATTACGGACGCGGCGCATGTTGCGGTGTAACGTAGCTGCCGCTTTTTACCAAAAATATATCAGGTGGAAGGCTTTTTAAAAAAGGCTTTTATAGCATTTTGCAGTCAAAGACAGAACGCCGGACGTTCCTGAATACCTGAGTGATTGTCTGCATGAGACAACGTTTCCTCACAGACGTCTTTTCGTCCAGCCGTCGATGCTAAAGACACAGACGGCGTCTTCTGCGACTTCGGCTGTTCTGTACACACCACCGACCGTTTACACACCTGACACACACCACAAACATCTGTATTTAACATCATGCACATGGATACGGCTCCAAATACATACAAACATAGAAAAAGAAAACACAGTGTACTGTCGAGTGCAAATATTTGCATCCCCCCTGGTTTGTGAAGTCTACAACAGATTCAGGAAGTTTAAAAAAAATGTGCGTTTATTGTATTAATCCGTATCACTCAGAGGACACACGGGCTCAGTGGATGAAAGAGAAAAGAGGGAATGAGATTTTTTGTAAATATACTTAAAGTAATTTATAGCAGGATTTTATATTTATATTAAGAGTTCTCTTTGTGAAAGCTAAACTATATCCTTGTCTCCTTGTTTTTGTTTTCCTGGAGATGCTAATGTCTACTCTCGCTTGTAAACAAAGAAAGAAACAAACAAATAACGCTTGAGACTCACTGCAGGCTTGTCCGCGGTTCCTGAAGGCTGTGGTTCTGTGGCGAGGCTCTGTGATGTTTGGGTTCCTTCCACACTTTTTGTCTGTTTGAGATCCTGTGGAATTTCCTCAGGGCCGTTCGCCGGCTTCATCTTGGGCTTTGCACTTTTCAGTTCCTTGGTCGTGTCGGTGGTGTGTGTGATGGAGGTGAGAGGGGACCGTGGAGGCACGGGAGAGGTTGTGGAGCTGGTGGAGACGAGTGGGAGGACCGGAGATGGAGGAGAAGCTCGTTGAGGAGATGTCCAGGTCTGTCTGGAGGGGGACAGCTGCACCAGCTGGGGACAGGTGTTGGAGCTCTGTGGTGAAGGGATCGGACACTCGGGTTTAGCCGAAGCGGGAGAGAGCTGAGGCTTCGGCTGGCCGAGATCGTGAGACGGGGACATGGTGGACGACTTCGCCTGGCCGTTGGTGCACTGGGTGGAGGTGGAGGTGGAGGCGGAGGACAGAGCGATCCTCAGGAGCTGTTTAGTGGCGAGTAAGGAGCCTCCGGGTGAGGCGGAGCTCAACGGTAGGGCCAAGGTGGGTGGAGACAGATGGTTTCGGCTGAGATTGGGTACGGTGATGGGCACGACGGAGGTCGGGCTCGGGCCACTGGGTGACGCCTGGGTGGACGGACAGCGCTTCAGCTCGGGGAGAGGTTTCTTTGGTACGATTGGAGAGGAATTCGGATGTGGGTGCCTCGAAGGGAACGGATGCTGCGGAATGCTGATCTGACTGTGAGGTCTCTTCAGGCTGCTGCTTAACTTCTGCTTGGCCAACGCATGAGACTGAGCCGGAGCGTAAAGAGCTGAAAACACATGATGATCTCACTTAGACCTCACAGATTCTTCTTTGTATTAATAATTAAAAGCACTGCTGTTATGTTTATAGTGTATTGTATTCTGCTGAAGGCCAACACACAGAGAGACTGAGGAGAAGCTTCTCCCTGCAGACTGTACGAGCTCTTAACCAGAACTTCACATAGGACTCAACTACCTGCACTTGTCACGGACCTGCAGCACAGGGAACGTAAATGCTGCACATTTCTGCTCTGTTGTTTACATATAAATGACGAGTGCTATTGCACAACTGCACTTTAAAGATGGACGATACCACCGCTGCTCATCATCTCAATTCACACTCCATCACCACCCATACTGCTGCCACTACACCACACACACACACACACACACACACACACACACACACACACACACACATTGCACATTCCATATACTCCATATTCAGTTTATTTATACACTTTCTACTTTCTACTTTATTTTTATTATAATAATTTGGCATATATTGTAGATTTTACATTCTTTTCTATTTGCATTTTGCCGCTCTAATTTTCTTCCCTTTTTAGGTCACAAACCTAAAGTCATGTAAACATTTTACTGCATATTATACTGTGTATGGTTGTTCATGTGAGGAATCAAAAATTTAACATTTAACAATTATATTATATTATATTATATTATATTTAAACTTTAATATTTAAATGTCAGGATTTTAGCATTACATCAGCTGTGATCCCCAAAATGAGACAAGAGCAAGAATACAGCACGTACAGCATGTTTATTCCCGTCGTCATGGTAACATTCCAACATCAGGAAACAGACTTATATTAATGAATTATTTTTATCTGACGTTCTGGGGTGAAGCCATCAGCTCTGTACATGTTGTTCATGAATATTATTTATTTAGTATTAATATACAGCTGACTGGTTTAATTAAAATGAGTTTTTAAAAATAAAAAATGCATATAAACAATTCCACATACATCTACTTATATCTAAGTGATTTAAAGAATACTTCTGTGTAAAATAAAAAAACACTTCTATAATAAAAAAGCAATAATAAATATTGAAATAATTCTATAATGAACTCAGCAACTCACATGGTGGCGGCACAGTAAGATGGCGCACGGGTGGAGCTTTGGGTGGGGCCGAGGGCGATGGCGAGGTGGTGGCGCCCTCTGTCTTTGTGGGCATGTCCTTCCCAGGGCTGCACGGTTGTGGGCAGGGTCTCGGAGTCAGGGTGGGCACTCGGGCACGGGTCAGGGCTGGGGGCGGGCAGGGGGAGGCGGACTTCAGGGGCAGGTTTGGTGGGATGGTCAGTGTACCAGGTGGAGGGGGACGGAGTGTCAAACTCTGGAGCTAAAGGCAAGACACACACACACACACACACACACTGATTCACCGTGAATGCCATACAAACAGCACAATATAAATATCCGGATAAAAAGACCGACGGGACTGAACGGCGGGTCATACGAGGACGGAGAGAATTTAATTAGGTATAGTAACGAATCACTTAGTGTAATTATGATGATTAGTATTAATTAAAGCTTTCAAAAGACACAAATTCACAATCCAGTGACCGACATCGTTGCTCCTCAAAGTTGGGTTTTATGAAAGTTATTATATTATATTAGAAACACTGCGTAGCTATAGAATTGTTTTTCATGAATGTTATTAATAATAAATAAATCACTCGATTTAGTCACAGTATACCACGTATTGCTTACAAACAAACACACACACCCACACACACACACACACAAACAAACCGTCTCACGCACTATACTCAATGGTTTAAGAGGACAGTTTAGACCTGATCACTGAAGAGACTCTCACCTGTGAAGAAGGGAATCGAGGTGAAGAGGAAGAAGGAGAGGAGGAGGAAGAGGAGGAGAGGACAGGGGCATCAGGTCGCACTGTAGATGTTAGAATCAGCTAAAGGGAGGAAGACATGAGAGAGAGAGAGAGAGAGAGAGAGAGAGAGAGGGGAAGAGGAAGGTAAAGAACTGATAGTGTGGGTGCGATGGTGAGTTTCACAGTAAAGTCACACAAGTTTTTCAAGTGGTAAAAAAAAGACCCCGTGTCTGTTTCGGTCCATGTGACCTGCAGCAAGAGCAGAGCTTCTGCACACGGCCTGGTGAGAAAAAAACTCTCTCTACAAATTCTCTCTACAATAAACTAACACTAAATAAGAATAAAAAGCACATGCATGAATTTCTGATACCAGACGATTATTTCGTAGATGCACGAGGATGATCGTGAGACGGCACGAGGTGTAAATAAGCGCAGCGAGAGTGAGAGGGACGAGAAAGCTCTCAGAAAGTTTCCCCTCAGAAACCAAGAAAGTTTCCGTCCAACATTCAGAACGGAGAATAAATACACAACA